>CAUYPK010125978.1:0-18358 GCA_963574355.1 Loris lydekkerianus
AACAATAAATATTGAAAAGCATTTAACCTACTGATTCCTCAATTATTGTAATTGTTTTGGGTATATATTTTTATTTTTGAAATTTACCAGTGGCTGCTGCATTTTCCACCTCGGCTTATACTCGAGTCACTAAGTTTTCCCGGTTTTTAGGCTGAAATTAAGGGGGTCGGCTTATACTCGAGTATATATGGTATTTAAGACATTGAAATGAAAGTCAGGAGGTAAGGATTAGGGAGCACAGGACAAGAAAAAAACCTAATAACCCCCCTCAAATCCTTAGTGATTTGTTTAGTACAAAGTCGATTTGGCAAAGATGATGCACAGTGCCAAGAATAGGAAGGAAGAATACAGTTCAATGATACCTACACCCCACACCTCCCACAATGAGGGCCTCCTGGGAGCCGCAGTGCGCCATGGCTCGCTCTGTGATCTCTACCAGCATTGCAAACACAGTTTCCTGTGGGGGACAGACAAGGTGCAAACATTGGAGGGGTATCCCAGCTTAGTTCTGCTGTACTATATATATAAAACCTTCTCCAGCCCCAACTTCCTGTCCCAGGTTTTTACTTCATTACCTGCAAGGAGAAACACAGATCCTCAGGAGTATACTCCCCTGTGGCCAGCATCCGCTGGGCTACATCCTATGATGTAAGGAAAAACACAAGAAATAGTGCTTTGAGGATTATATGAGAGCAAAAATTAATATACTTGGAGGATTGCCATGTTTCACTACAATTCAACTTACCAGCACACCCTGTACCACACATGTTCCTTCACCGGCATCAAAGTATAGAATGGGCAGTGTTCATTTAAGAATCAATAATTAGTTCTTTTTTTTTTTTTTTTTTTTTTATTGTTGGGGATTCATTCAGGGTACAAAGAACCAGGTTACACTAATTGCATTTGTCAGGCAAAGTCCCTCTGTGTTTCTCCCCTAAGAGGTGTGCCAAACACTGTGATCCCCTGACGCCCTTTCCTCTTTCCGTTCCCCCATCCTACACCATGTTCTTGGTCATCAATTGTCCTCTTATCAAAATTGACCACATTGGATTCTTGGTTCTCCATTCTTTTATTTATTTATTTAGAGACAGAGTCTCATTATGTCACCCTCAGTAGAGTATCATGGCATCACAGCTCACAGCAACCTCAAACTCCTGGGCTTAAGCAATTTTCCTGCTTCAGCCTCCCAAGCAGCCAGGACCACAGACACCCGCCACACCACCTGGCTGTTTTTTTATTGTTGTTGTCATTGCTGGTTAGCAGGCCTGGGCTGAGTTCAAACCCACCAGCCCCAGTACATGTGGCTGGTGCCCTAATCACTGAGCTACAGGCACTGAGCCACGCTTTTCCATTTTTGTGATAATTATTTCTTGAATGTTTGTCCTGGCATCTCCAGCTCCATTACTTTCCCTGCATAATTGTCTGCCATTGCACTTATCATCATATGAAACACTATCTTTCTTTTATATGTCTCCTCCTCATTAGAATCCTCTAAACTCTGTAGAGGCAGAGATTTTTGTTTTGCTCCATGGTGCATCCCTATTGCCTAGCAGAACAATGCCAGGCACATAGAAGATGTTCAGTAAATATCTGATAAATTTATTCAGTGTCTGATATGGGCCAATATTATGCTATATGCAAGAAATCTAATGGTGGCTTGGCACCTTTAGCTCAATGGCTAGGGCACTGGTCAAACACTGGGGCTGGCAGGTTCGAACCCGGCCTGGGCCTGCTAAACAATTACAACTACAACAACAACAACAAAAATTAGCCTGGCGTTGTGGTAGGCACCTGTAGTCTCAGTTACTTGGGAGGCTAGGGCAAGAATATCACTTAAGCCCAAGAGTTTGAGGTTGCTGTGAGCTACAATGCCACAGCACTCTACCGAGGGCGACATAATGAGACTCTGTCTCAAAAAAGAAAAGAAATACAACAGTGAGGAAAAAAAGATAATGCCTCATTTAAAAAAGCATGAAATTAGGTAGCGCCTGTAGCTCAGTGAGTGGGGCCCATATACTGAGGGTGGCAGGTTCAAACCTGACCCCAACCAAACTGCAACAAAAAAATAGTCAGGCACTATGGCGGGCACCTATAGTCCCAGCTACTTGGGAGGCTGAGGCAAGAGAATCGCTTAAGCCCAGGAGGTGGAGGTTGTTGTGAGCTGTGATGCCATGGCGCTCTACTGAGGGAATAAAATGAGACTCTGCCTCTACCAAAAAACAAACAAAAAAAAAACCCCATGAAATTGGCCCATGCCTGTAATCCCAGCACTTCAGGAGGCCAAAGGGACAGGAAGATCACTTGAGATCAGGCGTTTGAGACCAGGCTGGACAACACAGCAAGAACACATCTCTACAAAAAAAAAAAAAAAAAAAAAAGCATGAAAATGCCCCTGTCTCAACCTCTCTCACTCATGTCAATACTCACCTCAATGAAAGACAGGATGCCTGAGAATGAGACGTCCATCCCTTTTACAGTGTATGGCAACTCAACTAGCTTCTTGCCTCTAAGTGGGAATGAGTGTATAAGGCACTAAGCATATAGTCAGCTGACTGCTCACCATCCAAAGCCCCTCCCAAATCTTGTTAATATATACCGTGTATGGGGAACTCCCTAAAGCCCAAGCTGCCAGCCTCCTTCCACCTTGTGTCCCCTTACCGCTTTGCCATCTGTTCAATGTTGTAGCCTGGACTTGGGTCATTGGAAATCTAGTAGAAGAAAAAAATAATATAGAAGTGAATAGAAGAGGATAAATTAAATATACAGAAAGCCTAAGCTTATTAACTACTCCCTGTCTCCCCTTCCATGGCTTCCCAGAAATTCACCCACATCTTATGCTCTCAGTAGCCCCAATGGCTTACCTTCAGCACTCGGGCAAAACGATCCAGACAGTTACCCACAGCAATATCGATGGTTTCCCCAAAGATGCGGTAACGATGTTCTGAGTATGCAATCACCTAAGGGTGATGAGGATGTCCATGAAACCTCAAGTCTGTAAAGAGGATTATTTGGCTTTGGGGAGAACAAAGCAAAGGAACAACATGGCAACCAGAGCTTCCAATAAGAAATGGAAAAAAGTGCTTTCCCAACGGGCAGTTTTGTATAGCTCTTATATTAGAAGAAATTCATATACCTTGAGGATTCCCTGAGCTAATTCCTAATCTACAAAAGATGATCTAGATCAGGGCAGAAGCAAAAGCAAAATGTATTACCTCAAATACATTTTTCTAGCTTAGAGATTCTTTTTTTTTGCAGTTTTTGGCCAGGGCTGAGTTTGAACCCGCCACCTCCGGCATATGGGGCTGGTGCCCTACTCCTTTGAGCCACAGGCACCGTCCCCCCCCCCCTTTTTTTTTTTAAGAGATAGAACTTTATCACCCTTGGTAGAGTCCCATGGCGTCATAGCTCACAGCAATCTCCAACTCCTGGACTTAGGCGATTCTCTTGCCTCAGCCTCCTGAGTAGCTGGTACTACAGGCGCCAGCCAGAACGCTCAGCTATTTTTTTGTTGCAGTTTGGTTGAGGCCAAGTTCAAAAATTGACAAAATATATGGGGTTGGTATATGGGGCTGGCGCCCTACCCACTGAGCCATAGGCACCACCCAGAGAGAGATTTTTTTTTTTTTTTTTTTGTAGAGACAGAGTCTCACTTTATCACCCTTAGTAGAATGCCATGGCGTCACACTGCTCACAGCAACCTCAAACTCCTGGGCTTAGGCGAGTCTCTTGCCTCAGCCTCCCGAGTAGCTGGGACAACAGGTGCCCACCGTGATGCCCGGCTATTTTTTTGCTGTAGTTTGGCCAGGGCCAGATTTGAACCTGCCACCCTCAGTATATGGGGCCGGCACCCTACCCACTGAGCCACAGGTGCCGCCTGAGAGATTCTTGATATAGCTCTTAGAGGTGGTCTTGACAGTGTGGACTAGTGATCAGGCTTTCCTTCCTGGAAGCAAAGAGTTAACAGTCCTTCTAGATTATCCTGCCAGAATAACAAGAGAAAAGGTAGAAATAAAGAACTCACTCAATCTCATGGGGTCAGATTAATCATCCACACAACTCAGCAATGGGAAACCACTTAAGCCCATTCTTCACATAACCAACTTTTAGCACAGAGAATATTTGTTACCTACTGACATGTATATTCTATACTTCTGACACTAGAGGCTTCGTAAGGACCATAAGAGTCCCTTTCCCTTCCTGTTGCTGTTAGGAATCTCCTTCCTTTCTAATGTGGATCTTACTCTGCTGTGAAAAAGCTGGTGACAAAACGGGAAGAAGAAAATCCTATTTCTATTTCTGTTATCTACTCTTCTCCACCCAATTGCCATCCTGTTTTTTATACCTAAGAAAACAGCAAAAAGGAAGAGGAATAGAAAACTCTACCACTGTTTCTCTTTTTTTTTTTTTTTGAGACACAGTCTCACTTGGTCACCCTTGGTAGAGTACCATGGCATCTAACTCACAGAAACCTCAAACTCTTGGGTTCAAGTAATTCTTTTGCCTCAGCTTCCCAGGTAGCTAGGACTATAGGTGCCTGCCACAGCGCCCGGCTATTTTTTAGAAATCAGGTCTTGCTCTTGCTCAGGTTGGTCTTGAACTCATGAGCTTAGGCAATCCAACCATGTTGGACTCCCAAGTGCTGGGATTATAGGCATGAGCCACGCCTGGTCACTGTTCCTCTTAATCAACTATTATATTAATAGTTGCTGTTTTCTTTTCTTTTCTTTCTTTTTTCTTTTTTTTGAGACACTTTGTTGCTCTGGGTAGAGTCCCATGGTGTCATAGCTCACAGGAACCTCAACCTGTTGGGCTCAAGTGATCCTCTTGCCTCAGCCTCCCGAGTAGCTGCGACCACAGGCACCCACCACAACACTCAGCTATTTTTAGAGACGGGGTCTCACTCTTGCTCAGGCTGGCCTTGAACCTCAGGTAATACACTTGCCTCAGCTTCCCAGATTACAGGAGTGCTAGGATTCCCTGTGCTAGGATTCCAGGAGTGAGCCATCGTTCCCGGCCTTATAGTTGCAGTTTTCTAAAACCCAAGTCCCTAACTATGCATGTTACCCTTCATGCATCAACCAGCTACTTGAAGTTCCCATGTTATTTTCATGGGAAGGCATGCATCTTTAATAACAATTTCACAAAACTTAGTTTTAAAGGCAGTGCAGGTAAGGCTTGGACAACAGCAAATAGATTCAGAGGGCTGGAAGTGTGTTGGCCCCAAGATCAGAGGGTCCAGGAGAAATTGAGGAACAGGAGCTGCTCTGTGACTCTGATCTAGTCCCCGATCCAAACTCCCTGGCAGGCCCTGCCCTCCACATTTGCCAACATGCAGCTCTTTGTTGGTGCCTAGGAGCTACGTACCCTTGAGGTGACCAGCCAAGAGACGGTTGCCCAGATAAAGGCTCACGTAGCCTCACTGGAGGGCACTGCCCTGGAAGATTAAGTCATGGTTCTAGCAGGCATGCCTCTAGAGGATGAGGCTATCCTGGGCCAGTGTGGGACTGAGGCTCTGACAACTCTAGGAGTAGCCAGAACCATGCTCGGAGATAAAGTCCATGGTTCACTGGCCTGGGCAGGGAACAGGTGAGAGGTCAGACTGTTAAGGTGGCCAAACAGGAGAAGACAGGCCAGGCCAAGAGGTGGATGCAATACTATCAGGCTTTGTCAATGTTGTGCCCACCTTTGGCAAGAAGGCCCCAGCTTGATGCCTGTAGCTCAGTGGTTAGGGCACCAGCCACATACACTGAGGCTAGTGGGTTTGAACCCAGCCTGGGCCTGCTAAACAACAATGACAACTGCATCTAAAAAATAGCCAGGCATTGTGACAGGCGCCAAGCTTGAGAGGCTGAGGCAAGAGAATCGTTTAAGCACAAGAGTTTGATGTTGCTGTGAGTGGTGATGCCATGGTACTTTACTGAGGGTGACATAGTGAGACTCTGTCTGGGGGGTGGGGGAGGGTAAGAAGGGTCCCAATGCCAACTCTTAAGTTCTTTGTAATGCTGGCTTTCTCTAATTAAAAAAAGCCACTTAGTCCAGTTTAAAAAACAAAACAAAACTGAAGTTTTAAAACCCAACCCTTTCATGAGCTGAAGACAATAATCAACTATTTCTAATAATAACCCTATCAGGCCTTCTGGACAACAGGTATTAAATAAATATGTAGACTGAACATGGCTAGAAATGAATTACAGTTACAACTTTTATCTTACTTTAGTATAGTCTATAGTTTATTTGAGTATGATTATTTTATTAACCAGTATAATAATAGTCTTAAAAGTTTGTTTTTAGGCTCAGCGCCTGTGGTTCAAGTGGCTAAGGCGTCAGCCACATACGCCTGAGCTGGCGGGTTCAAATCCAGCCTGGGCCCGCCAAACAATGACAGCTGCAACCAAAAAATAGGCAGGTGTTGTGGAAGGCACCTGCAGTCCCAGCTACTTGGGAGGTGGAGGCAGGAGGATTGCTTGAGCCCAGGAGTTTGAGGTTGATGTTAGCCATGATGCCACAGCACTCTACCCAGGGCAACAGCTTGAGGCTCTGTCTCAAAAAAAAAAAAAAAAAAAAGAGTGTTTTTAAGGCCGGGCACATTGCATCATGCCACTCTGGAAGGCCAGGCAGGTGGAGTGCTTGAACTCACAAGTTCGAAACCAGCCTGAGGAAAAGCAAGACCCCATCTCTACTAAAAATAAAAAACTGAAGCAAAAGGATTGCTTGAGTCCAAGAGTTAGAGGTTGCTGTGAGCAATGACACACAGCATTCTACCCAGGGCAAAAGCTTGAGACTATCTCCAAAAAAAAAAAAGTAAAGTGTTTTTCAGATATTGTCAATGATAATTCAAGTCTGACTAAAATACTAAAATAACTGGTCATAAATTAAAATAATAATAATAGTAATAGTAATCCTATCAGGTGTTCCATGGAAAAACAATGGAATCCAACCTTAAAAGGTCATGTAAGCTATCCACACTTTAGCTTCACCTGTATCCTCTGCCATTTATAAAATATTCTTTCAGTTATTCATATTTCTACATTGTTAGAATAAAATCTAGATATTTATCCTCAGTAATTTAAAAATAAAACATGTAGTTACCCTAAAACAATATATTAAGTAGTGCCTTCTAGTTTTAATTGCTAAGACTTATAGAAAAAATAACCTTCAAAATAGTGAAAGATCTTTTATAATTTTGAAGGCTTCAATCCTTACCATTCTTTCCTTTTCTACATTGGAATTTTTTTTTTTTTAAATTCACTATTGGGGATTCATTGAGGGTACAAGAAAGCAGGTTACACAGATTGCATTTGTTAGGTAAAGACCTTTTTCTTTTTCTTTTTCTTTTTTGTTTTTTTGTTTTTTTTTTTTGAGATAGAGCCTCAAGCTGCTGCCTGGCATCACAGCTCACAGCAACCTCCAACTCCTGGGGTCAAGTGATTTTCCTGCCTCCGTCTCCCAAGTAGCTGGGACAATAGGCGTCCACCACAACACCCAGCTATTTTTTGGTTGCGGCCGTCAAATCCAGGCCCGGGCTGGATTTGAACCCGCCAGCTCAGGTCTATGTGGCTGGCGCCTTAGCTGCTTGAGCCACAGGTGCTAAGCCACATTGGAAATTCTTAATCTTTATAACCACATATATAAAAATCACCTAATATCCTAATCATCCTGCCAAAATCTGCAATGTTACAAACTCCATGGGTTTTCTTATATATAATATTTATGTTCAGATAATTTGTTCTTGCAGTTCCTGAAACTCTCAAGTACAACAAGCAAGTTGCTGGTTCAGTGCCTCAGAAATTAATTAAGATAGAATGGGTGGAATATCCTAAATACCTGAGTATTCCCTCCACTGACATATAACACAGTGGGGCTGATGGCTCCGGTGACGAGACGACCCATCTCAATGTGGCCTATGCAGTGGTTTACACCTAGCAATGGTTTATTCCACAGTTGGGCCACAGTACGGGCCACAACAGCCACAGAAGCCAGTGGGGCACCCATGCCAGGTCCTAGGGGGATAGAAATGAGAGTATAAATTCTAGAGATCAGGAAAAAAACAGGTGGGGAAAGTAAAGGAGTATAAGCTGTTTTGACATAGCCAGGCTCCAGGTACATCCCTTCCTTGTTGACCAGTCTCCCAGCCGTACCTTTGGTATAGGCAATGCAATCAACATCCTGGGAAGTTAATCCAGCCTCTGTTAGTGCTTCCTGCAGCAGGTCTAGGACAACAGCTCGGTGGTGCCTCGCAGTATCACCTGGAAGGAATCCTAGGAAATGGATACAGGTCAGAGATCATAGAGTTTTTCTATGTTGAAGGTGGGTAGAGGATTAAAAAAAAAAAAGCAACAGCAGTTTTAATAATGTAGTAAGTATCAACCAGGCACAATGGTTCACTCTTGTAATCCTAACACTCTGGGAGGCAGAAGTGGGTGGATTGCTTGACCTCAGGACTTTGAGACTAGCCTGAGCAAGAGCGAGACCCCTATCTTTATTAAAAATAGAAAAACTAGGCAGGCTTGGTGGCACATCCAGCTATTTGTGAGGCTTAGGCAAGAGGACTGCTTGAGCCCAAGAGTTTGAGGCACTCTACCCAGGGTAATAGGGTAAGATTCTGTCTCAAGAAAAGAAAAAAAAGTAGGCTCGGCACCCAGAGCTCAGTGTAGGGTGCTGGCCATATACATAGAGCCTGGCAGGTTCAAGCCCAGCCCGGGCCTGCTAAAACAACGACAACTGCAACCAAAAAATAGCTGGACATTGTGGTGGGCACCTGTAGTCCTAGCTACTTGGGAAGCTGAGGTAAGAGAATCACTTTAGCTCAAAAGTTTGAGGTTACTGTGAGCTGCAAGGGCAACAAAGTGAGACTCTGTCTCAAAAAAAAAAAACAAAAAACAAAACAAAACAAAAACCCCCCCAAGACACAAAAGAAGTAGTAAGTATTCCCCTTTTTTTTTTAGAGACAGAGTCTCATTTGGTCACCCTCGGTAGAGTGCTGTGGCATCACAGCTCACAGCAACCTTCAGCTCTTGGGCTTAGGTGATTCTCTTGCCTTAGTCTCCTGAGTAGCTGGGACTATAGGCGCTCACCAGAACGCCCGGCTATTTTTTTGTTGCAGTTTGGCCAGGGCCAGGTTCGAACCTGCCACTGTTGGCACCCCCCATCTTTTTTGAGACAGAATCTCACTATGTTGCTCTTGATAGAGTATCCTGGAGTCATAACTCACAGCAACCTCAAATTCTTGACCTTAACTGATTCTCTTGCCTCAGCCTGCCACAATGCCCAGCTATGTATTTTTTTTTTTTTTCAATTGTCGTTGTTTAGCAGGCCCAGGCCGAGCTCGAACCCGCCAGCCTTGGTCTATATGGCTGGCACCGTAACCGTGCTATGGGTGCTGAGCCAATAGCTCCCCATCTTGTCTCTGGTTCCTTTCCCCACCCATGAGGTGAAGGGGAGTGGGAATCGTAGTCGATATTCCAGGGAAGCTTTTCAGGTACATGCTCAAGTTAGTTGCCCCCTCCTACATATGCAAGTGTTTTATGGGGACAGTTAATAAGATATAATAACTTTTAAATAATATTAATTAAAAGTTACTTAATTTACTTGAACTTTAATCCTCAAAATTCAATGATACAAAAGCATTATTTATTTATTTATTACCGGAATATTCTCAGACTTTATTTCAAGGCACTTTCCACCAGAAAGTGTAAAAGGAAATAAACTACTCTGTAAAACATAACACATCTTATAAACACATCAATGACATACAAAATGAGACAAAGTAGAAAAAGCAAATTATACTGAACATTCATTATCCTGAAGTGGCTTAATTTTGTTTGCTTGCTGCAAAAACAAGACTGCAAACAGGTGGCAAACAGGAAAAGTATGCAAGGTGCTTCCTCAGAAGACCTCCACTTACCAAGATCCCGGGAGAAATAAGTACAGCCTCTCAAACACAGGCAAAGTAAACAAGAGCACCTGAAATCTCCAGTCTCACAGCATCTACCCTGCGCTGGGTTTCGGCATTGGCGTATCAAGCTACTCACTGCCTGAACCAGCAAATGAAACACCAACACCCTGTGTCACAACCACCTAACAGTGCATTGACAGCCCCTGAAGACAAGGCGCCCCATCATTACACATCTCATACCTGCTAACCTTGAGAATATGTCAAATTCATTACATATTAATTGTGCGTGTAAATGATCTTATGTACACTAGTAATAAAATTAGGAATATGCTGAATTATCTGGTGCTGTTCAAAAAATGTGGTTTTATTTCTCTCTCTTAATATTTTTCATCTAGCATCAGCTATGTTTAACCTATTAATTACCTAAAAATTAAAACTCCCTTTCCCTCTCTCTATTTTTCTCTTCAAACCTCAGACAAAATAATCCTGAAGATGCTTGCGGAGACAGCAAGACTCAGACATACCATTCCAAGGGCTCAGGGACGGGCCATCTCCCAGCACTAGATCCTCACAAAACCAAAGGGGCAGCCTGAGGCCAGAGTGATTTCACAAGGACTGCAGCAGTTTACCTCTATGTCTCTCACTAACTCAGAAGGCATCTAGGGGAAAGGAAATCCTGCCAGAAGTTCCTCCCACTGAATCGTACCAGGCCTCAGTAAAGAGGAGGACACTCCTCTAGCTGGAGGGAAAGAGCCGCAGACCTGGGTGACTGACATTCAAAGGGCCCAAGAGTGAGAGGAGGATGGCCTCACCCCAGACTGGCCTGGCCAGTAGCTGTCCCTTGCTACTCAGTAAGTACAGCAGCTCCCCACCTCAGCCGCCAGCAGTGGAAGATGCAGCTACCTCCCCATAGGCCTCACTCAGGGGTCAGCAGTTCTGTGCCTCACACAAAACCTGCTCTCAGCACTGCTGCACCTGCCAGCCCACTGCAAAAGATCCAAACACATCTCACCGAGCTACGCACCACACGCTCACTGCTAACTGCACTGGCTTGCATAAACCCCACACCACACTGAGCCAGTGCCTCCGACCACCAGTGGGACACTTTCAGAGGAGGTAGACAACAAAAGAGAAACCACTCTGCTCATGAGGCTCCATCCTCTGCCAACAGCCTCATGCCCCCAAGAAACTTTGCCAGTGAAGGGAGGGCTGTCCCCAAGAACACAGACAGAGCCAAGGCATCTTTCTAGCTACAGGTTGAAGAAAGGATGCCATTGCCTTCATCACAGGACAAAGTACCAAAACCAAAAGGTCATTTGAGGTGATGAACACTTTTTAGAAGTAATTTGGTCATTCTTGAAATCGAAGAGAAACCTTTATTTTCAACAAAATTGCCTACCAGAGAAAGGTCATTGATACACTGTGAAAGAGTCTCTCATCATGCACAGCACCAAATGTATACTTAAAAAAATTAAAAACCACATAGCCCCACCCCTCATTTCCCCAAAAGTCACACAACCCAGACCAAAAAGGAAAAACAAATCAAATGCAATACCCTCAGACAGGTATTGGGCACTGTGGCGGGCACCTGTAGCCCCAGCTATTGGGAGGTTGAGGCAAGAGAATCACTAAAACCAAAGAGTTTGAGGTTGTTGTGAGCTGTGACGCCATGGCACTTTACCAAGGGTGACCTGGGTCTCAAAAAAAAAAAAAGAAAAAAGAAAAAAAGATTTACAAATTTATATATTCTTTCCTATGAAAAACAAAAAACCAAGGTTAGTGAAAAATTTGTAAAAGCAGACTGACAAGGCTCAGGAGAAGGGGATGACATAGTGTCTGCCTATAGCCCGAAGAAAGCAAGGCCATGACCCGCTCCTTTACACATTTTGAACAGGAGGCTAGAGTCTAAGTGACGCCCCAACAGCACAGTGCTCCACGGCAAACCAAACCCTTCAGCTGCCAAAGGTACCAAGAGCACTGGAAAGGCGAATGGCTGCTTGTCAGATGCTTGTGAATGTACCACGGTGCAGAGTCTGCACCACACTTCCAGAAAGACTGTGTTTCACTGAGAGCTTTCCAGAGCTTAAAAAGGCCATTTTTTCCCTTTAAAAAAGATGCTGGGTCCAAAAAAGTACAAGAGGGAAAAAAAGGGTACTCTACTGTGGTAAAAATGTGGTTGCAGATGGAGCCAGAGAGTCCTGTGTGGGGCCACCACACAGGCTCAAATAGGGTTCCTTGATTACACCCTTGCTGAGGTCTTGTCATTTTGGGATATTTTACTTTCTTCTGGTCAAGCTCATTCTGAGCTCAAAGTAGTTATAGTAATTTTGCCAGCTTGGGTGTTGACTCTCGATTTTCATAATCTAGGACAGCTTGATTAACTTCACTCCACACCTTCTGCCTCTGCATCATGTGGAGGAGGTCTCTGAAGGGCAACTCCTCAGGGCTGTGGAAAGCCAGCAGGGCCAGCATGTGTTCTATCTCCATCAGGCACTCCCTGCTCTCCTCGTCATGTTCCTATAGCTGCGTTTGTGCAAACTCCATTGTTGCCTCTGTCTCACATTGGTGGATGAGCTCATTCAAATGCTGTTGCTGCAAATGGAAGTAAAGGTACCAGTTTGTGTCCAAGAGTTCTGGGTGGAGGCTGTTGATCAGCACAATGGCCTCCTGGATCTAACCTTGTGGTATCATCTCCAGGATCTTGATCCTCTCATCAAGTGTTTCTAGATCCATGCTGGGTTCAATCCCAGATTCCATTTGAAACTTCTCTGTTGCTTCCTTAAAACCTTCTGTGACCAGTTAGTTCATGATGAGACGATTCATGTCTGTTCGCTGGACATGTAAGTTATTAAGTTTCACCATCCACTCATCTTTTGTGATTTCATCAAATTTTTCTACATAACTCATTCTGATTTATTTCTAAATGTTCATTCAGCAGTAGCATGAACAAAGGAACTGTGGCATACAGGTCCCAAACCCTTGGGCAGACAGAAGTGCTTTAGAATTCAGAATGTTTCAGACCTTGACCCTCAGCACCCCACAGGGTCAGCCCAACTGGGTCTGTCCTCATGGGTGAGGTGCAATCTGGGGCTGAAGTATCTGTCCAGCCAGGCAGCCGATGAGATGCTCGGCCCAGTCACCTGGGCCTGCAGCAGCCATCTTACTGTGTGGATCCCCAAAAAAGCATTTTTAAAAGAAAAAAAGAAATAAAATTTTAAAAACCCAATGATATAGATATTATAATTCCCATTTTAAGAGTAAGGAACAGTCTATGTATGGTGGCTCACAACTATAATCCCAGCATTTCAGGAGACCTGGGCAGGAGGATCACTTGAAGCCAAGAGTTTGAGACCAGCGTGGGCAACACAGTGAGACTCCATCTACCCCTAGACAAAATTTAAAAAATTAGGGCGGTGCTTGTGGCTCAAATGGGTAGGGCGCCAGCCCCATATGCTGGAGGTGGCGTGTTCAAACCCAGCCCCGGCCAAAAACTGCAAAAAAAAAAAAAAAATTTTTTTTAAATTAGGCTGGGCACTGTGGCTCATGCCTTTAATCCTGGCACTCTGGGAGGCTAAAGCAGTTAGATCCGTTAAGCTCAAAAGTTTAAGACTAGCCTGAGGAAGGGTGAGACCCTGTCTCTACTAAAAAAATTCGAAAAAAAGTAGCCAGGTATTGTGGTAGGCACTTGTAGTTCCAGCTACTTGGGAAGCAGAGGCAGAAAGATCATTTGAATCCAGGAGTTGCTGTTAGCTAAGCTGATGCCATGGCACTCTAGCCTGGGCAAAGTGTGAGACTGCCTCAAAACAAAAAAAAAAAAAAGAATTTTATAAGGCAAGCATGGTGGAACAAGCCTGTAGTCCTAGCTACTTGGGAGCTAGTAGAAAGATCACTATAGCCCAGGGATTCAAGGCTACGGTGAGTTAAGATTGTGCTACTATCGGAGGCTCATGGTACAGTGGTTACGGTGCTGACCACATGCACCAAAGGTGGTGGGTTCCAACCCAGCCCTGGCTAAACATCAATGACAATGGCAACAAAAACAAAATAGCTTGGCATTGTGGCGGACTTCAGTCCCAGCTACTTGGGAGGCTGAGGCAAGAGAATCGCTTAAGCCCAAAAGAATTCGAGGTTGCTGTGAGCTGTGACGCCATGGCCCTCTACTGAGGGTGATAATAGTAAGACTCTGTCTCAAAAAAAAATAAAAAAATAAAAAATAAATAAAAAAGAATAAGGAAAAGATGCCCCAAACATAAGTATCAAACATAAATATCCCAAAGCCAGCTAGTCTGACAACTAACCCGACAGTCTTTGCCCTCTCAAATCTCTTCTCTTTTTTTGAGACAGAGACTCGCTCTATTGCCTGAGCTAAAAAGTACAGTGGTGTCATCATAGCTCACTGCAGCCTTAAACCCATGGGCTCAAGGTGTCCTCCCATCTCAACCTCCTAAGTAGCTGGAAATACAGGATTGGACTTTTTTTTTTTGAGAGAGAGAGAGAGAGAGTGCGGTGGCATCACAGCTCACAGTAACCTCAAACTCTTGGGCTTAAGAGATTCTCTTGCATCAGCCTCCCTAGTACCTGGGACTACAGGCACCCACCACAATGCCTGTCTATCTTTTTGTTGTTGTAGTTGTCATTGATGTTTGGCAGGCCCGTCCAGATTCAAACCCACCAGCCCTGTGTATGTGGCCTGCGCCCTAACTGACTGAGCATAGGGAAGGAGCCAGCATTGACTTTTAAAGTAGGCAGACACTTAGGTATGAGCAAAGGAGGAGGGAAGGGAAAAGTCAACTGGCTTGAACATAAACAGCCCTTGAACAAATAGAACTGAGAAGGGAAAAAAGCCATTAATTTCCCAGGTTGCAGATACAAAGTGACTTTTCCCCATTAGATGAATAAGAAGAACACTGACTACCCAGCCTTCTTTGAACTTCAAAAATAAAAACAGCAATTGCTCTGGGTTCGGCACAGTCAGTCCTTCAGAGCCTGCCGCTCTTTTCTGAGATCATGCTTTTGCGTCTACACAAGCCTTTCCTAAGCCTGTCCACTTACATTCAATAAACTTGCCATTATTGATCAGTGAAATGCGGGTCATGAAATTCCTTTCTGGGACATTAGCAAAAACATTTACACCAGTGAATGTGTAAATTCACTGTAGTGAATCTTTTTTTTTTTTTTGACAGAGGGTGCGTGTGTGTGTCTTACTCTTGCTCAGCCACCTACTTCGGCCTCCCGGAGTGTTAGGATTACAGGCATGAGCCACCGTGCCCGGCCTATAACATCTATTTTTGAATGCTTAGCACATAAAATGAGCTCGATAAGAGGTGAACGAACCCAAAAGACTAGCCACCAGCCTTGTAACGTTAGGATCGATACATAACTTCAATGAGACAAAAATCAAAAGCTGTAGGAGGGGCCAATGCGCCCCAGACCCCACTTGACTAATGTTTACGCTGACAGAAGGAGACGCCGTGCAGGTAAGCGCGCCCAAAGTCTCCAGTTCACTCACCTGTGCCTGGAGGTGTGACGTAAGTTCGCCGCGGGTTCGCCAGCACCTTGCCATCTCGCACCACTCCCACACCAATCTTGTTGGCGCTGCCTTCAAAACCTAGCACCGCCGGCATGGCGGAGCCCAGGAAAAAATGCCCACAGGGCTCCCAGTAACTTGCGGAGCCGCGGAGGCCTTCGCTAGTCCGCGCTGGGCTACGGATTCCCGAGCGCAGAGGAAGGGAACCAGCCCGCAGGTGCCAGAAAGCACACAGCACACGGCGGGACGCTCCAGAACTCCCGCGGTTGGAGCCCTAGCGCTGTCAGCCCGACCAGTCAAGGCCCCTTCGAGGACCTGTCTTCGTAAGTGCCAGAGACGCTGAGCTGGCCTTCGCGTCTTCCATTCCTACCTACTTCCCCATCTCTCCGTCGCTCAGCGTAACCTTCTCCAGTAGTTGCTCTTCCCCTTTTCCACAGCGCTAGGATCTTTGCTCGGGTCCTAGAACAAACAGAGCATCTGGCACAACGATGAACAGCCCGAGAATGGAGGGTTGGGGCCTTAAGTACGCGGGAGAGGTAAAGCAGGGAAGGCTGAGTTTCTGTCACGTGGCACCATATAGGCCAATCACCTACATACTTTGGTCACCTGATACATATCCAGACTCACGTGACCACGCTAGGTACCCACGTGGGGGCACAGTGTGCTGCATTCTTTGTGCTCGCATAAGGAGGAGCCGGGCTGAGATCCGAATAGGGCAAGTACAATATTGCTGTTATGCAGGGGCTTCGCTGGCTGGCTGACCCGCAAGCCTGAGTCGAGACTCCTACTTAAGGTCCTCCATTGACCGGACGGCGGATCTCACGAGTAGGGTGAAAGGCACTATGAAATGATATAGTTATATGGGCCTATGGTGCACTGAGGCGGGTGAAGGATTCAGAGATAACATGCTTTGAAAGGCGGGACCTGGGTCGGGGACGCCCTAAGGAGGAGTCTTCTTCCCAGCTGGTTTCATGATTTCTTTGTGTTTGTAGGCGAAGTGATAAAATACTGCTTCGGTGGGCAACGTGGTATAGGTGTTCAAGGGCAGGGATGCCGAAGCGTGGGAAAAAGGGAGCGGTGGCAGAAGATGGGGAAGACCCCAAGACGGGTAAGAGATTGAAATGAGTCCCTTCCCTACAAGCTGCGTTGGGTGTTTCTAATTCTATGAGTGGTAAGTACGGACCAACAAACTTTTGCGGGAATTTATGGAGAAGTCGCGGTAACTGCAGGCTCTTCTTATGTCTATAGTAAACTGATTGACCTTGAAAACCGTCAGCTTTTATCACTATGTATTATTTTACAGAGCCAGAGCCCAAGAAGAGTAAGACGGGAGCAAAGAAAAACGAAAAAGAAGCAGCAGGAGAGGGCCCTGTCCTATATGAGGACCCACCAGATAAGAAAACCTCACCCGGTGGCAAATCTGCCACACTCAAGATTTGTTCTTGGAATGTGGATGGGCTTCGGGCCTGGATTAAGAAGAAAGGATTAGATGTGAGTGGAATTCAAGGAGGGGAAGAGACATTCTTTTGTTAGTATGGAATGATCTTGGAGTGTAATCATGTTTCCTCATTTTAGTTTGCAGGGTGTTAACTTTTACTTCTCTCCTGTAGTTTTGTCCAAGAGGAGGTAAAAGTGGGGCTTCCCCAATTCTTGCTGGTTGGATTCCCTAAATTTCTATTTCTCTAATTTTATTGCTGTTGTCTTAATGTCCTTTTCTCTCCAGAATTTTGGAAAAACTTCTTTACTGGACTTTTGTCTACAGCATCTCTTCCATTTTAGTAACTACAAAAAATCTTAACTGGCTGTCCACTGGCTATAGAAAAAACACAATTTCCAGGGCAGCACCTGTGGCTCAAAGGAGTAGGGCACCAGTCCCATATGCTGGAGGTAGTGGGTTCGAACCCAGCCCTGGCCAAAAACTGCAAAAAATAAATAAAATTAAAAAAAAAACACAATTGCCTTACTATATCATGTAAGGCTTTTTTCTTAACCCCTCTCTATTGTCAATTACATAGTTTAAAATTGTCTAAATACTGTGCTGCTTGACTGCTGAACTCCTTATGCACAGGGATGGTGTGTGTGTGTGTGTGTGTGTGTGTATATTTATTTATTTCTAGTGCTTAGCACATAGTGTTGAATAAATGTTCTGCTGGATCGATAATACTTATCCTCCCTTTCTTTTCATTTATAGTGGGTAAAAGAAGAAGCCCCAGATATCCTGTGCCTCCAAGAGACCAAATGTTCTGAGAACAAACTACCCACTGAACTTCAAGAGCTGCCTGGACTATCTCATCAGTACTGGTCAGCTCCTTCAGACAAGGAAGGGTACAGTGGTGTGGGCCTACTTTCCCGCCAGTGCCCACTCAAAGTTTCTTATGGCATTGGTGAGACCATTCTTCCAAACCTATTGCTAATACCTTATCCCTGCCTTAATTCTTGATTGTTTTCCCATCTCTTACATTTTTTTATGTTGATTGTTTCATCATTTCTATAGGTGAGGAAGAACATGATCAAGAAGGACGAGTGATTGTGGCTGAGTTTGACAAGTTTGTGCTGGTAACAGCCTATGTACCTAATGCAGGCCGTGGGTTGGTGCGACTGGAGTACAGGCAGCGCTGGGATGAAGCCTTCCGCAAATTCTTGAAGGGCTTGACTTCCCAAAAGCCCCTTGTGCTGTGTGGAGATCTCAATGTGGCTCATGAAGAAATTGACCTTCGCAACCCCAAGGGAAATAAAAAGAATGCTGGCTTCACCCCACAAGAGCGCCAAGGCTTTGGGGAATTGCTACAAGCTGTGCCACTGGCTGACAGCTTTCGGCACCTCTACCCCAACACAGCCTATGCCTATACCTTTTGGACTTACATGATGAATGCTCGAGCCAAGAATGTTGGTTGGCGTCTTGACTACTTTTTGTTGTCCCACTCTCTGTTACCAGC
>CAUYPK010125981.1:0-11328 GCA_963574355.1 Loris lydekkerianus
AAAGTATCTCAGGAATGGAAGAAAAAGTATCCAATGTACTCAGCCCTACTATGAAGCTAAATTATAGCTTTCACATGAAGGCTATAACTCAACTATACCACAAGACTATGGGGAAAGGACCAAGGAAGGGGAAGGGAGGGGGGATGTTTTGGTGGGGAGAGGGTAATGCGTGGGGCCACATCTATGGTGCATCTTAGAATGGGTACAGGCAATTGCACTAATGTACACAGCTATGATTTAACAATTAAAAAAAAAAAAAATGGCCCATCACCTTAGGCATCTTCGTACCATAGACTAGGAATGACCAAGCTACTGGTTTGCTGGCCTTGAGCCAAGGGTGGACAGGGTGATGTCAGCTTCCCTTCTCAATCCAGAATACTTTCATGGGAACAAATCTTAATTTAGGGCAGACCACTAACATTTCTCTGTCTTCCCTATTCTACAAGAATACAAAAGGAGCGGCACCTGTAGCTCAGTGGGTAGGGCTCCCTACCCACATGCACCAAAGCTGGTGGGTTCAAACACAGCCTGGGCCAGCTAAAATAACAACAATGACAACTACAACAACAACAACAACAAAATAGCCGGGCAGTGTGGCGGGTGCCTGTAGTCCCAGCTACTTGGGAGGCTGAGGCAAAAGAATCACTTAAGCCCTAGAGTTTGAGGTTGCTGTGAGCTGTGACGCCACGGCACTATACCCAGGTGACATGTTGAGACTCTGTCTCAAAAAAAAAAAAAAAAAAAAAAATACAAAAGGGAAGAGTCTCTACTCACTGGGTATATAACATAATTACTACAGGTGTGAATAAGATTAGCACTTCTTGATTCAATGAAAAGAATTTAAACAAATTCGGGGAGTTTATTTTCAATGCCTCTTCCTTCTTCCCAGTCTAGGTCTCAAATATCAACAGTTACGAGTTCAGTCAAAGGCAGATGGGTGCAAAATGTCAACTGACAACAGAATGATGGCCATGGAAGAGAAGGACTTTCTCCCCCTTTGTTGAACCTTTTTTGTAACTCATATTTGTTTTTATATTGAAAGTCAAGACTAGGCTCGGGGCCTGTAACTCAAGCAGCTAAGGCACCAGCCACATACCCCATAGCTGGCAGGTTCAAATCCAGCCCAGGCCTGCTAAACAACAATGACAACTACAACCAAAAAATAGCCAGGCCTTGAGGCAGGTGCCGGTAGTTCCAGCTACTTGGGAGGCTGAGGCAAGAGAATCGCTTAAGCCCAAGAGTTGGAGGTTTCTGTGAGCTGTGATGCCACAGCACACTACCCAGGGTGACAGCTTGAGACTCGGTCTCAAAAAAAAAAAAAAAAAAGGAAGAAAGTCAAGACTATATAATCTGAGTAAAGTATGTTTCTGAATGAGCCTGGAAGAAATCACATGAAATGCAAAATATGTATCTTCTTACCTACCATGAAAAGGATATTGAGTATTCCCTTTAGACCCCTATGTAATGCTTCCTTAAAGATGCTTAACATCCAAGCTGGGTGCAGTGGTTTGAACCTGTAACCCCAGCTACTGGGGAGGCTGAGGCAGGAGGATCCCTTGAGGCCAAAAGTATAAGACCAGCAACATAGTGAGACCTCATCTTTAAAAAAAATTTTTTAGAAAGGTAGATAAGATCCTTCTGCCATAACACTTTCAACTGTAAGGCAATACACAAAGGTAGACTATAACAAGCCAGCCTGAAAATAAGTAATTCCCCTAGAGAGAAACAGGCTCTGCACAACCCACTGCAAATGTATCATAATAACTTTAACCAGCAAGAGATTACATTCCATGTAAAAAATAATACTGAATCTGGATTCATTTGAATCTAAGCAATCCAGAGTTTGTATCAATTTATTTTAAAGAAACGTGCACAATACCATCGCCCTCATCCCCAAATATGTAGCTCTTATCACGTGCATGGCATAATTAAAAGCAACAATATCTATTTTAAGGAATTGGGTGCCTCTTAACACTCTAAAGGTCAGGCCTATAAATACTGTGCTCTATTCGGGCTTTCAAGTTTCCTCTGGGCTGAAGAACAGACCGATCTCCCCCTTGGAAAGTCCAGCCTTTAACACAATGGCTGGCATATACAGGACTCAGGAAAGATTTACTGAATGAATAAATGAGTTAACGAACAGGGTACGTATGACTTTGGCAAACAAATGTATAAACACAGACATTCCATCCTCATTCAAGAAAAACTCAGGCTGGAGCTCCAGGCAGATCATGAGGAGCCAGGCATTCTAGCATTTAGTGCTTTGAATTCTTCTTCTCCTCCTCCTCCTCCTTCCCTTTCTTTTTTTTTTTTTTTTTTTTTTTTTGTGACAGATTCTCACTCTCTGCCGTGGTTAGAGTGTCATGGTGTCAACCCAGTTCATAGCAACCTCAAATTCTTGGACTCAAGCGAGCCTCCCACCTCAGCTTCCCAAGTAGCTGGGACTACCCGCCACAACACCTGGCTAGTTTTCCTATTTTTAGTAGAGATAAGGTCTCATTCCTGAGCTCAAGACATCCACCCATCTCAGCCTCCCAGAGTGCTAGGATTACAGGCGTGAGGTGTGAGGCGTGGTGCCAGGATGCTTTGAGTACTCTTCGCCCTCCATTACCTAGGTTTCTTATGGTCTTTACATCAAAGGTAGAAGAAGTAAGAAGGGATTCTCTGTGGTTGTGTGTGTTTAAACAGTAAGCAATTCAAGGTAGGGGTTATTGATTCTGGAGAGTAGGATTTGTGGAGGAAGGTTTGTATGAGGAGCCTAAAGCAAGATTATATCCTGGGGCAGAGCAGGAAAGAAGACAAGAGAAATTGAGGCAGGAAAAACAGGAAGCTTGTGGGGGGTTGAGCATCTACCCGCAAGTGCACACTCCAAGAGCGCATAAAATAAAATATGCAAATATATATAGCTTCTATTTGATACACAAACAAGCACTGACATGCACCAACTACCCAAGAGATGTTCACAGCACCTCTTGGTCAAATGATTAAACAAGAGGACTTGCTCCAGCAGCAGGAAAGACGTTTTATCGTTTGAGCCCTATGGCTTTATATCAAGCTGGTCCAACTCACACTGGGACACTAAGGAAAAAGGGGAGAAACATAGCATTCTTTACCATTGTGATTGGTGAAGTACAAATATTAACGAGGAAGCTCTCTGTCTACTGGAACAGACATAAACTGGTTAACTCTTTGAAGAACAGTCTAGGCAATTGAGTTTATTAAAAAATCTCCCCAGATGATTCTAACGTGCAGTGAAGTTAACAATAGTCATTGCTTTTTGGCACTGGTTCTGGACCTTGGCTGCACATTGGAATCACTCAGGGGATTTTAAAAACTATATGCCTGGGCCAGGCTTGGTGGGCTCACACCTGTCATGCTAGCCCTCTGAGAGGCTGGGGCAGGAGGATCACTTGATGAGGTTGCAGTGAGTTGTGATGACACCACTGCATTCTACTCCAGGCAACAGAACAAGTCTGTGTCATATATAGATGTAATATATATATATATATATTCTGCCTGCGTCCCAGCATCCTCAGAGATGCTGAGTCACCTGGATACAGCCTAGGCCCTGGCCTTTGCTGAAGCTTCTCAAGTGATGCTAATGTGTAGCCAGGAATGAGGACCATTGCTGGTAGGTTCCTCAAACCATTACTCTTTAACTTAAAATCATCTCCTAGGGAAGGGCCTAATCATTCAGCATTCCAAAAATGCCAGTACTGCCAATGTTCAATAAACGCTTGTGGGAAGAATTGCCTAATGAGGACCAGTACTAATAGATGAGAAAAAAGGGGCAAGGTTAAGAAATAATGAACATTTAATATAAAAATGTCCTGAGGGTAGATTACATAGTTACGCAAATATTATAATATGCAGATTGTTTTATGCATACACAAGTGGCCCTCTTAGGTAATAGAGGCTACTATCCTAAACCTGGGATATCCTTATCCCCAAGGATATTATGATAATGAGAATAAGCAAATTCTACCTACCTTAACAATCTGCATCTCAGATGGGATCATTCTTTACTGAGTCTAGTAGCAATCTCAGCACAAAGCATCTGGAGTGTGGGATAATTCTCTTACCAAATGCTGTGTCCAGTATGCAATGGAGAAAATGACTCACCAATAGGAATTTGAAGAGAGAACCATTTGAAAGAGAGCCATTTTCCTTAATGACCTCCTCTTTTCACATTATTTAATAAGAATATTAAATGAGTAGAAGAGCAAGGCTGTCTATGGGACATTTGTAAGAAACATCACCAGGAAGAAATTTACCAAACAATGAATAGAGCCAATCTATGGATAGTGAGATTATGGTGATTTTTATTTTCTCCTGCTCACTATTCTGCTTTCTGAATTTTCTATCAATTATAGGTATTACTTTTTAATAAGAAAAAAAGAACACTGTTTTTTAAAATTTAATTGTACTCAAGCTTAGAGAATGAATATCCAAGGCATTTCTAAATCTGTTGGCACTTAAGCATGAAGGAGCAGGTTTGTCTTACAGTTTGAAAGCTCAGCAGGTTCATTAGTGCTTCCATAAGCAGATGGAGATTTTGCAAGCCAGGTGTGGAACTTGCCTGTCTGAGCAAAGTGGGTGTTAGACAGGTAACCAGTAAAGATGAAGCTCCTAGTAACCTCTGTCTGTTCACATGCTTGATTCATGTTACAAACCCCTGGGGACTGATGCTTGACTAAAGTTGGTCTCAATGCTTATAAATCTGTTTAGTTTGAAAGTCAGATGAAAATGGCATATGGGCAAATCTTTTAGAGAAATTCTAACTGAGCATGTGTACTTGGCTTACCTGAGAAACCCAGTGAGTAAAACAGACCAGTGAGAGCTTCCAAATAAAACCTCAAATTCTGCAGTGAGGTCCTCTTTCCTTTTGGTGTCCTCCCTCAGAAACATGCACCTCTTCATGACCAACCGTAAGAGTGCTTTTTAAAAACTCTGATGCTTAGGCAGGGCACAGTGGCTCTCACCTGTAATCCTAGCACTCTGGTAGGCCAAGGCTGGTGGATTTCTTGAGCTCAAGAGTTCAAGAATGGCCTGAGCAAAAGTGAGACTCCCGTCTCTACTAAAAATAGAAAACCTGAGACAAGAGGATCGCTTGAGCCCAAGTTGGAGGTTGCTGTGAGCTATGACGCCATAGCACTCTACCAGGGCAACAGCTTCAGACTCTGTCTCAAAAAAAAAAAAAAAAAAAAAAAAAATTCTCTGATGCTCAATCTCCTTTTGCTATGAATTTCTTCATCCTCTTTCCTATATTTTCTGCCTCTCTCTGTTGCTTCACACGTATATTCTTCCTTTAGTGCTTTCCCAAACAAAAGTCTCTTAATTTCTGCTTAAGAAGTTTTATTTTCTGCTTAACACGCCATCTATTATAAATTGAATTGTAAACAACTGGAGAGGAAGAACCCACTTCCTCTTCTTTGTATTTCTCCAAAAGCACATAGCTACAGTAGGCTACTGTACATCTGTCAAACAAATGAGTTTCCTCTCAAAGAGCAATAGTGCACTTTATAATGGCTTTATATGTTTATTTCTATAGAACTATTTTCAAAGCATATGAGCCTTGCAGCTCCAAATGTGATCCCCAGAATTGCAGGAGTTTCTTCAGAAAGAGGTGTCTTAGCCTCCTGCTACCTTCTTCTCTCTTACATACACTTACTAAATTGGAATATGAGTTTTAGTTAAATCTCAGGCAATTCCTATAGGAATAAGTTTGAGAACCACTGGTCTAAAGCATTGGCTCTCAGCCTTGGCTGAACATTGGAATAGGTTAGGAAACTCGGAAAACACAGATACCCAGGCTCCAGCCCTCCTTCCTTGTCCTGAATTAGTCAGTCCAGGCAGAGCCTGAGCAATAGGATTCTTAAAGGTGCCCAGTGCACAGCCAGGGATGGCAACCCCTGGGTGTGTCAGTGCTACAGCTCTCCAAAACTTCTATAGTAGTATTTTGTAAGCCCAGTGTCTCACCTCTCTTGTTTCTCTCCTCTTTCATATACCACCTTCCCTTAGGATTATATAACTCCTCATCTTTCATAAAAATACCACTCAGCTCCATTTCTCCATAGACCTGTTATTGAGTATCCAGGATTTATGTAAACATAAAACCTGTTCTTAAACATTCTTTCACAATAAATTATCTAAATTCTCTCTCTTGGCCTCTTTCTTCACTAACCCTATTTTCTAATTTTGTAAGCATTCTATGGTGCCAGTATAATTTTGGCTTGTCATTTCTAGAGTAGAAGAAAAGGAAATTATGGCTTAGCACCTATGGCTCAAGCAGCTAAGGCGCCAGCCACATACACCAGAGCTGGCAGGTTCAAATCCAGCCCGGGGCCTGCCAAACAACAATGACAATTACAACCAAAAAATAGCCAGGTGTTGTGGCAGGCACCTGTAGTCCCAGCTACTTGGGAGGCGGAGGCAAGAGAATCACTTAAGCCCGAAAGTTGGAAGTTGCTGTGAGCTGTGATCCACGGCACTCTACCCAGGGCGACAGCTTGAGGCTGTGTCTCAAAAAAAAAAGAAAAGAAAATTAATTACATTTTGTCCAGTTTTAAAACAACCTGCAGATTATTTTTATTTTAATCATACAGAAATTAATTATATCTAACAGTAAAGAGACCCTGTTCTTTAATCTGGATAAACATACCATGTTCTACTTTATCATTGTAACCGTAACAGCTAAAACTTCTAGAGGGCTTGCAATGTCTTAGCATGTACTAAAAGTTTTACCTGTTTTATCTTGTTTAATCCACTCAACAATGCTACGAGGTATACTCCATTGTTGTCCTTACTTTTTGGATGAAAAAACAGCAGGACAAAGTAGCTTTTGCAAGGCCAGACGACAGACACAGAGCATACTGGAACTACCCTCCCCTGTTCTATTGAGGGTGATGTTCCAGGAACATATGCTGCTGTGGCTCAGGATTCCAGGGCATAGAGAACATCTTATTGTTTCACAATTCTCCACAGATTATTTAGTGCAGTTTTTCAAAACCTTTTCCCACTTTAATCTATGGTCCATAAAACTGCTTCCCAGGTATAACCCACTATGAAGTTTAAAAGGATTTCATGTTTGGACAAATTCCTTCTGACTGTTAAACAAGATAGGAAACAAGCCCTGACTAATACAGTGAGGCCCAAATAAAGAAGCCTGGCTATTTTATAAAGGAATCTCCCCCAGCTCACCAAATCCAGTTTTTGTTTTTGTTTTTTTTGAGACAGAGTCTCATTATGTCACCCTCAGTAGAGTGCCGTGGCATCACAGCAACCTCAAACTCTTGGGCTCAAGCAATTCTCTTGCCTCAGCCTCCCTAGTAGCTGGGACTACAGGCGCCTGCCACAATGCCCCACTGGTTTTTTGTTTGTTTGTTTGTTTGTTTGTTTAGCAGGCTCAGGCTGGGTTTCAATCCACCAGCTCTGGTGCATGTGGCTGGCGTCCTAATCACTGAGCTATGGGTGATGAACCCAAATCCAGTTTTAAATCTATCTCTGTTGCAAAAAGATCATAGATAAATATAATAAATGATGTAGGCTGTAGTGAGCTGTGTGTGTGTGTATATGTGTGTGTGTGTGTGTGTGTGTGTGTGTGTGTGAATACAAAGGTAAGGGAATTAAGTAATGTCAAATAGTGTACAAAAGGCATCCTTTTTCTCTGGGCCTCTTCTATAATCATCCGTTTTAACAGCTCCTTTCTTTCGTCTTTACCTCAGTGAAAAGGAAATAATTTCTTCTGACCCTTCTGTTTGTTCTAGAGCAGGATTTCTCAACTTCAGCATATTGACATTTCGGGCCAGATAATTCTTTGTGGTGGAGTTCTGTGGACTGTAGGATTTTCCATGGGATCCCTGGACTCTGCCATCTACCTATAGTAATGTCCCATTTCAGAGGGACAACCCAAAATGTCCCCTGGGGGGTGGAGGGGAAAAGAAACAAAAACAACCACAGTTGAGAGTCAGTGTCCTGGAAATATTCACTGGTGCTGCTATTTTGTCCTATTTCATCCCTAAATATTTCCTCAAAGCTACCAAGCCCACATGTTCAGCCTTCCTAGTATTGTTTCTCTGTTTTTCTCCCTGTCCCTTCCTTTTGAGGCTTCAGCAGACGAACTTCTCAGGAAATCTACTGAAGGTTGAATGCTGGCTGCTGCAGCCAGAAGCACAGAGATGGCTTGCTATGGAGCTCATGTGGATACCGTACACTTCAGACATTGTTCTGGTCATTCTTCAAAGAAAACAAATGTCTAATCTTTGCGGGTGTCGATAAACATAAACAACCTCTGCCTCAAATGCAGTTTGCGTAAGGACGGAGCAAGACTCTGACATTCACAATCAGTAGAAAAGACAGATTAAGAATGCTGTCCAGAGATTGTAGCTTGTCTTTACTCCTTATGTGGGGGCCTTGATGATGGGTGTATTTTTGGATGTGAATATCTATGGTAGGAAACTATTGTTTCCATTTTGGTGATCAAGTTTTAAAAAGCATGTTTGCCAAGACTGCCCACAATTGGTCTTCTAGTTGACCTTCAACCCTGATGCCTGATGACTCAATATTAATAGCAATGGCTAATATTTATTGAGTACATACCGTGTGTCACCTGCACTGTCTCATTTAAACCTTACAACAGCCCTAACAAGTGTATGTCATTACCTTCTCCATTTTACAGATGAACACAAGGCTCAGATTGATCCAATGACTTGGCCAAGCTCATTTTTCATAGAAAGCCATGAAATAGGGATCCAAACCCAGGCAGTAGGTCCCCAAAGGTTTTGGTTGCTGTTTTTATTTTGGGGGGATGTGTAGAATGTTTTTCAAGTTGTGATAAAATACACGTAACATAAAATTTACCATCTAGACCATTTTTAAGTGTACAAATCAGTGCATATTTATTTTATTTTTTATTTTTTATTTACTTATCTATTTTTGAGACAGAATCTCACTTTGTCACCCTTGATAGAGTTCTGTGGCATCATAGCTCACAGCAACCTCAAACTCTTGGGCTCAAATGATCCTCTTGCCTCAGCCTTCTAAGTAGCTGGGACTACTGGCACTCACCACAACACCCAGCTATTTTTTTTTAGAGATAGGGTCTTGCTCTTGCTCAAGCTGGTCTTGAACGCGTGAGCTCAAGCAATCCACCTGCCTGGCCTCCCAGAGTGCTGAGATTACAGGTGTGAACCACCAAGCCCAGTCCCAGATCCTTTCATATTGTGCTACCATCACCACCATCCATCTCCAGAACATTTTCATCTTGCAAAACTGGAATTCTGTCCCCATTTGACAACTCCCCTTTACTTCTTCCCTCCAACCCCCTTTAGGTGCCTCATATGAGAGGAATCATACAGTATCTGTCCTGTTGTACCTGGCTTATTCCACTTAGCATAATGCCTTCAAGCTTTATCCATGTTGTAGAATGTGTCAGTATTTCTTTTCTTTTTAAGGTTGAATAATATTCCATTGTTTGCATAGAATACATTTTGTTTATTAATGTTCTATTAATGGAGAGTTGAGTTGCTTTCACCATTTGGCTATTGTGTTTAAATATCTCAAGACCTTGTTTTCAGTTCTTTGGGGTATATACTCAGAGGTGGAATTACTGGATCATATGAGGGACTGCCATATTGTTTCCCACAGTGGCTGAATCATATTACATTCCCACTAACAGGGTACAAGGGTTCCACTTTCTTCATATCCACCCCAACACTTGTTAATTTCTGTTTGTTTTTGTTTTAATAGTAGCCTGTGAGGGTGTGCCTGAGGTTTTGAAATGTAATTATATACCAAGTCTTGCCCTTCTAGACCTTGTCCCCTTAATTCAATAGCAGTTTTGCACACACACTCAGTGGAAAGATCTTGATCATAACATGGCAACTCATAAAGATTCCTGCACATTCTACACCATACTGCTATCAGCTTATTGGTTCTTTAGCCAGTTAGGGGAGGCTAAGAGTGGATAATATAAAACCATTCTTCTCTCTATAATCATCAGGCTTCCAGGTATCAAAGTATGCTTCTTCTTTGTCTTCTGTTCTCTCTCTTCTACACTTTCAGCAGTCCTATAAGTATTTAGAAAACACCTTAAAAAGGAATAAATCACGTTTTGGAAGAGATCAAGCTACTCTGATTCCATTCTTTTTAATAGCAATGATCTTTCAGGAAACCTGTTGTAACTTGATCAAGGGTGCATGGTCTAGGCAGATTCTCCACCTGGCATTCGAGACTTGGACAAAGGGTGTGGCTGCCCAGGCAGAGAGGAGTGACTCACATCTGCCTAGAACTCAGCAGGTGCCCTACCCAAGGCCAGTCCCTTTCTCCTCCTCCCTGTTTTCCTCTGTCTGCTTCAAGCTCTCAGGCCTTCTTTGCTTCCAGGCACCCTGGGAAACAGTAGTTGAAATAACATAGTGATGACTCATCATCACCTGACCAAAAGCTCTAAACTGACTCTTGGTGGCTCAAGGCCCAAGTTCTGCAACTCACAGACACAACAGATTCAGAGAAGCTTCTTGTTTCAAGGCAGCTTGCTCCAAATCTGGACAGAAGTCAGCTTTAATCAGGATGCCAAAGCACTGATGCGGCAAGCCAGTGATGTTAATTAGGCTTGGGGTGTATCCCGAAATTTTTTAAAAATCATCCAGTGATGGAATCATAGAATTGTAGTGTTTTAGGGCAGAGGAGATTTTAGATATACAATATTGGAGAACTTCGTGATTAAAATAATGTGCAATATTGATCCTATCCACTATTGCCCTGGAACTGGTCCATACCAGCTTCAGCAGAGCTGATGGTTTAATTTTCAGGAAATTCTTGAGCTAGTTTGAAGTGGACCTTTGGTGGAATTGTTGACACTATAGAAATTGGCAAACACCACAAATCAGGGCTTCTCTCTCCCCGCACTTCAATAAGAACTGGTTGCTACAAGATTTACTTAGCACCTGTTGTAAACCCTCCATCTACAGATGAGAAAATGGAAGCCCAGAGAGAAGAAATAACTTACTTATGGTCACACTATTAATTAGTGACAGAATTTAGAACCCAGACCTTTTGCATCCTAGCTCAGTGAGTGGATACTTAAAGTATTGTCTTGTCACCCAGGCCCAGAATCCTGTCAAAAAAATAGAACCATGAGGATGTTATTGCCATATCTTTAGGGAGTAAGAAGCAAATAGTTGAGCCGGGAGGACGCGTTGAGATTGGCATACCCATCAAGGACAGTGACTACCATGGCTTCCAGTGCTTTGGCCAAACCTCAGATGCGTGGCCTCTTGGCCAGGCGCCTGCGGATTCATGTTGTTGGAGCATTTATTGTATCCCTGGGGG
>CAUYPK010125983.1:0-26054 GCA_963574355.1 Loris lydekkerianus
AAAGCTTTGTCTTCAATGTCAGAAATCCTTTCTTCTGCTTGATCCATTCTATTACTGAGGGATTCTGCTGTGTTTCTCAGATCTTTGAGGAATGCAACTTCTTGTCTCAATGATTCAAAATATTTGGTCATTTGCTCTTTGAATCCATGAAATTCTTGATATAACCTTTGGTATTCTAATACAATCTTATTTGCAATCCAGATCCTGAATTGAATTTCTGACATCTCAGCTATTTGTTTGTACATGGGGTCTTGTGCTGTTTCTGCCCCATTGATCATTGGGGGAGTTGATCTACTCTGATTATTCATATTGCCAGAGTTTTTCTGTTGATTTTGCCTCATGATTGCTTGTCACCATTGCCTCTGGCTGTCCTCAGAGTTGGGGAGGTGTTTCTTTAAGATTAGACCACAGCAGGATCACTCTATTGTTGTTGGATCTTTGTAGGGGGTGACCCTGTGTAGTTTCTCTGGTGCTGCTCTAGTTAGGGAGTTCTGGTTGTAGAAGAAGATCTAGTGTGCAACACACCCAAATTCAGCAACAGGGCTGGTGGTGGTGTGCAAAATTCCCTGTGCCGAGCGCCCAGTGACTTTGGCACAGAGAGCCCAAGGCTCTAGCAGTCTCTGGCCAGGAGAAGTGCTCTGTGCAGAGGCAGGGAGAGCTCCAGAGGGGATGCAGCTACAAGAGTCCCTGGTCAGATGGATGAGCTAATATGGAGGCTAGGAGGACACAGTAGGGGACATGCAGGGTTGCATGGCTCCCACAGTTCCTGGTCAGAAAATGTGGAGCCCCAGTGGGTGCAGGTCACCAGTCAGGGGTTGCTGCACACCTCTTATGGAGGTCTGGGTGGCACCTAGCCCAGGAGTTTGAGATTGCTATGAGCTGTGACGTCAGGGCACTCTACCCAAGGCAATAGCCCAAGGCTCCAGTGTTCCAAAATCATCTCACTCCACCCCTTAGGATGAGGTTATGAGGCAGTTCAGTTCCCGCCTTTAAGCTTACTTTGTCCTGCCTGATACTTGCTCTGGGACCCTGAGGGCAAAGCTTGCCTGAGCAGTTTTTCCACACAATGGCTTTCACTGAGCCCAGCTCAGTGGCTCATTTGGGGCCCCAGAAAATGCCCAAAGTTCTCCACACTTTTGCACAAGCTCTCCCCAAGGCAGCTCAACTGAGCACCAAGTCCAAGAACACCAAAAAAGTTCACAGGTAAGGCCTTTCCAGTTTGCAGTCTCACTGCTGCTTGTACTCACAGTTGCCAGTGTGATTAGGTCAATCGAACACACAAAGCCACTTGCCAATTTTCCACTATTTTTGTCTTCCTCCTGGGGTCCAGAAGTCCATTGCTGGCTCCCTGTATCCTCAAAGGGATGATCATAGGCAGATCCCACTGGCCAGAGATGTCTGGAGTATTGTCTCTCCAGACTCGCTGAGCCCAGTTACAGGGAAGCTGTTACTTGGCCACCATCTTTAATCTGCTTTTTAACATTTTGATGGAAGTTTTAGTCATCACAATTACGGAAGAAAAGGCAATCAAGGGTATTCATATAGTGTCAGAAAAGATCAAAGTTTCTCTCTTCACAGATGATATAAATGTATATCTGGAAAATACCAGTGATTCTATTACAAAACACTAAGAAGAAAGCATGGAATACAACAGTGTCTTAGGTTACAAAATCAACACTCATAAATCTGTAGCCTTTATATATACCAACATACAGTCTTTATATATACCATCATATAGCCTTTATATATACCAAGCTGAAAAAATAAAATTAAAAAAAAAAAAAAAAAACAGTTAAAGACTCTATTCCATTCACAGTAGTGCCAAAGAAGATGAAATATTTGGGAGTTTATCTAACAAATAATGTGAAAGATCTCTATAAAGAGAACTATAAATCTCTAAGGAAAAAAAAAAATAGCTGAAAATGTTAACAAATAGAAAAGCATACCATTCTCATGACTGGGAAAAATCAACATTGTTAAAATGTCCATACTACCAAAAGCAATATACAATTTTAATACAATTTCTATTAAAGCTCCACTGTCTTACTTTAATTGAAAAAATATATCGCTTCTCGGCCTTTTGGCTAAGATCAAGTGTAATTGAAAAAATACTTCCTTTTATATATAATCAGAAAAAACCTCGAATAGCCAAGACATTACTCAGAAATTAAAACAAAGCAGGAGGAATCACACTACCAGACCTCAGACTATACTGTAAATTGATAGTGATCAAAACAGCATGGTACTGGTCTCAAAACAGAGAAGTAGATGTCTGAATCACAATAGAGAACCAAGAGATGAAACCAGCTACTTATGGTTATTTCATTTTTGACAAGCCAATTAAAAACATTCTGTGCAGAAAAGATTTCCTATTTAACAAATGGTGCTTGGAGAACTGGCTGGAAACCTGTAGAAGACTGAAACTAGACCCACATCTTTCACTGTTAACCAAGATAGATTCTCAATGAATTAAAGATTTTAACTTAATACATAAAACTATAAAAATACTAGAAGAGAGTACAGGAAAAACCCTTGAAGAAATCAGTCAAAAACATTATATGCCATGACCAATTGTGTAGATACTAGGGTCTTAGGCTTGTTCATTATACATTGATCTCTATAATTTATCACATTATACATAGATCACTATAATTTTTTAAAAGACCACATGATTCGTCAATTGAGGCATAAAATTATTTTGATAATACTTAGTATTTTTTCATGATCAGAGCGCTTAAGAAAAAAAGTTGTATGGCAGTGCATGTGGCTCAAAGGCATAGGGCTCCCACCCACATACCAGAGGTGGCAGGCTCAAACTGGCCCCTGGCAAAAACTGCAAAAAAAAAAAAGAAAGAAAGAAAAAAGAAAAAGTAAGTACAGAAGAGACATTTCTTAAACTGGTAGAGGTCATCTAAAGCAAACCCACTGCCAGTATGATATTCAATGGAGTTAAATTCAAAACATTTTCACACAGATAAGAAACAAGACAAGGATGCTCATTGTCTCCACTGCTTTTTAACATTGTAGTGAAAGTGTTAGCCATCACAAAAGGCAAGAAAAGGTGGTGAAGCCTATTCATATATGATCAGAAGAGATTGAACTTGCACTCTTTGCAGATGGTATGATTGTATATCTGGAAAACACAAGGAATTAAATTACAAAACTATAAGTGATCAAGGCATACAGCACCATCTCAGATTACAAAATTAATAATTAAAAATCTTTACTCTTTATATATGCCAAAAATAGTCCAGCTGAAAACAAGTCAAGGTCTCTATTCTTTTACTGTAGTGCTATAGATGATGAAATATTTGAGAGTTTACCTAACAAAAAACATGACAGATCTATATAAAGAAAACTATGGAACTCTGAAAAAAGAAATAGGTGAACACATTAAAAAACAGAAAAACATATCATGCTCATGGCTTGGAAGAATCAACATAGTTAAAATGTTTATACTATCCAGAGAAAATATGCAAGTTTGATGCAATCCCTATTATAGCACCATTGTCATACTTTGAAGACCTCAAAAAATTCTTTATTTTATATAAAATAACAAAAAAAAATAATCATCAAAGACATTATTCAGAAATAAAAACAAATCAGGAAGAATTAGGCTACCAGATCTCGGACTATACTATAAATTGATAGTGATAAAAATAGCATAGAACTGGCACAAAAACAGAGAACTAGATGTATGGAACAGACTAGAGAAACCAAGAGCTACTTACCATCATTTGATCTTCGATAAACCAATTAAAAACATTCATGGGAAAAACTCATTTAACAAATGGTGCTGGGTCACCTGGCTGGTGACTTGTAGGAGATGGGAACTGGTCCCATACTTTCACTATTTGTTTAGATACACTATCACTGGATTATAGATTTAAACTTAAGACGTGAAACTATAAAAATGCTAGACAAATATCCAGGAAAAAGACTTGAAATCAGGATGGGAGAATATTTTACAAGAATTCCTCAGGCAATTGAAGCAACACCAAAAATACATTACTGGGATCTGATCAAACTAAAAAGCTTCTGCACGGTCAAGAACACAGTAAATAAAGGAAACAGAAAACCCACAGAATGGGAGAAGATAGTGGCAGGTTATGTCTCAGACAAAGTTTTAATAACCAGAATCAACAGAGAACTCAAACCTATTACCAAGTAAGGAATAGGGATCCAATCTCTCGGTGGGTAAGAGACTTGAAGAGAAATTTCTCTGAAGACATGTGGACAGCATACAGACACATGAAAAAATATTATTTGTCCTTAATCATCAGATAAATGCAAATAAAAACCACTTTGAGATATTATCTACCTTCAGTAAAATTAGTTCACATCACAAAATACTAAAATCATAAATATTGGCATGGATATGGAAAAGAAGAAAATACTTCTGCACAGCGGGAGGGAATGCGAAACTAATACATTGTTTTTGGAAAGATGTTTCCGGATCACCTATAATAAAATCCTAAGAATAAGCCTGCCATTTCATCATTCAATTACTCTATTAGGTGTATATCAAGAGGACAAATAGTAATGTTATAACAAAGATATTCACACCCGATCATTTATTGAAGCCCAATTAATAATTGCTAAGCCCTAGAAGAAACCAAAGTGCTCATCAATCCATGAATGGATGAATAATTATGGTATATGTACACCATAGAATATGATGCAGCCTTAAAAAGAATGGAGACTTTACTTCTTTCATGTTTACATGGTTTGCACTAGAACATGTTCTCTGAAGTATCTGGAACTAAAGGCATGGGACACAACACTTGACTTCCTCTCATATTTCAGTAGAAACTGGGAGGGAAATAGGGGCTATGAGTGTCTTGCTTTTGCTCAACTTTATTTCCAGCATGTGAGCTCAGAAGTAGGGCCCACCATGGCCTCTCAGAGCATCCAATAATGTATTCATGTGTTGCAAAAGTCATTGAACTCTAATTATGAAATGACCTCATCAGGGGTTTTGAGTACTGTCTAGTCCTCAGGCTCCTGTGTCACACAGAGATTGCATCAGGACCATTTTCAATATCTGTGGTGGCAGATAACACCACATGTATGCAGTGATATATTTTTTGGTAATCAGGTTCTGTTATTGGTTGTGTATTTCAATGTGTGTTTCAAAATATCTCTTCTACTTCCTTGTGGCCATGAAGAAAAATGTGTGAACACACCTGGCACTGATGCCAAGAACATTGGAACTTTCCAGATAGGCTGATATTTCCCATGATACTCATAAGTAACTTCAGGTATCGAGTACATTACTGGACATATTTCCTAACCAGATTGTGAGAGAGGACCTTCAGTAAGAAACCAACTATCCGAAATAAGCCTTTTCTGTGGAAAGAAGGGAAATATTATAAAAAGTACAAGCAAGAATTCTATGACATACTTTTCAGGTATGTAAAATAACTTCAATTTTGGGGGTCTGGTTCTTGGTCTAAAACATACCAGGGCTGCACTAGTTATAAACCACACTCTTCCCCTTGCTTACAAATCTATGACTTAAAAAGGTTAGGGTTGTTGCACTTTCTTGGCCACACATACAAACAAACCTTGGGAAGTAAGAACTTAATGTGCAGAAAAGAACCCCACACTTTTGAAACAGTTTGAACCCAATGACAAACCAGACAGCCACTGCACATGCTTAGCAGGAATAAGGTTAAGCTGAAAGATGGAATCCAGGGCAACACCCTTTCTGTCGTCATTCATGGTGACCATGTAGTGACTTCATCCTGTATTATATTGTGAACCTGGCTTCTGGTCAAATATACTAAGTGGCATTTTCTGCTCACTTCAACTGGTGTCCCTCAAGTGTTTTAATCAGGACAGTTATTAGCCCTCCATCCATAGACAGAGAAGTGATCTACCATTTGTGCCTTATTAATTCTATTGGCAGTTGAAATTCCCAGCACGAGGATCATACAACAGTTGAGATTTTGTACAAGAGTGTGACTCAAACTACATCACAGCTGACAAAACTTCATGGAGTCACTGAAGTAGGGTGGTATTTGTTTATATTTTTTTCTTTGAGACAGAATTTCACTTTTCACCCTCAGTAGAGTGCTTTGGCATAACACAACTCATAACAGTCTGCAACTTTGGAGAATAGGGAATTCTTTTGCCTGAACCTACTAAAAATTTGAAACTACAGGAAACCATCACAACATCTGGCTATATTTTGTTTCAGCCTGGTTGGGGCTGTGTTTGAAATCACCACACTGGGCTATATTGGCCCAGTGCCCTTAGCACTTAGCTAAATGCACAGTCCATGGGACATGATTTCAGGACCTGTTTGACATCTAAACCAATGCATCCATTTGACAGAAGCTTACCAATTTACTATGCCTGGCTACAGCCTTCGTTTGGTCATAATTTCAGTTTTTAAACATGCCTACTTTGCTTGAACAATGAAAATAATTCTGGTCTTTTGAGATGATAAAAATGTTGATTGGTTTGTTCTTTTGATGCATATGTGTTTGGGTATTTTTGAAGTACAGTTTCTGTATTTAGCCGGGGCTAGTCTTTTGTGACCTCAGCCTAGATCATCGCAACTTCAAACTCCAGGATTTAGGCAATCCTCATGCCTGAGGTTCCCATGAAGCTAGGACTACAGGTGCCTGTTAAAATGCCTAGATAATTTTTCATTTTTTAATAGAGACAGGGTCTCATACTTGTTCAGTCTGTTGTCAACAACGCCACATTGAAGAACTCCACTCATTTCAGCATTCTCATGAGCTAGATTATAAGTATGAGTCACCAAGTTTGGTCATTTTCTCTTTCTTAGTTTCATTCCTTCTCTCCCTCTCTTCACCCCTCATTTTACCCTACCTTTTTTTCCAATTGCAACTCTCTCATTCGCTTGCTCTCTCCATTCCATTCTTACCTTCATTTGTTTTTTTTTCCTCTATCTTTCTCCTCTACACCATAAGGGAAACTTCTGTATTAAGAAACAGCCAAATTATACAAGTGATCCCTGAATTTGTAGTCTTGACCTCTATACACGAATTGAGTAAATTGGGTAGTGTATAAATTATATCTGAATAGAGTTTTTTGTTTAAATTGATAAGATGTTATCTACGAGGAAAATAGAGAAAACCCTTCAGCAAAACATGTGCATATAGGAGCACCATAACTCACACCTATAATCTCTATAATTTCAGAGACTGGGATGGAAGTATCAATGGAATCTAAAAGGTTTCAGATCACAATTGGTAACATAGTTCCCTCTTATCTACTAATATGAAATAAGTAGAAAACTTCCCAAGCAATGATTGCATGGGCCTGTACTTTCAGCTGCTGAGAAGCATAAACTCAGGAGGATCACTTCAGTTTAGCAATTTGAATTTCCTTGATCTATGATGTTACCAATAACAACCCAGCTTAGGCATTTTGTTTGCTCAACCTTCTGAGTAGCTGTAACTTCAGGCATCCACAACAAATCCCAGCTATTTTTGTTGCAGTTTGGCCGGGGCTGGATTCAAACTCACCACCCTAATTTTATGAGCATGGTGCCCTAATCACTAAGGCACAGGCACTACCCTTAAGTCCTATTTCAAGGACCCTTTCAACACCTACCCAAAAATATCCATTTGAGTGAAGCTTAGAAATTTATTATGCCTGTATACAGCTCCATTTGGTCACAGCTTCACAGGTATAAAGGTTCTCTTCTTTACATCAATGATCAAGGTAATTCTGGCCTTTTTAGTTGATGAAAATGTTTTTCAGTCGGTTTGTCGATTTGTATGTTGATGAGTGTGTGAATGGATATTTTTGAAATGGGGTTTCCCTATGTGGTCCAGGCTAGTCTTTCATGAATTCAACCAAAAAAATAAATAAATAAAACAAAAAGAAAGAAAAGAAATCAACCAATCAGCTTAATAAAGCTTCAAAAAAAAAAAACCTCCAAATCTGGAATTTCGACACAACTCCCACCTGAAACTGCCTTGTGCCTATGAATGCTGGTACCTGTAACAATACCTGGATGATTTTTTAATTTTTCAGTGAGACAGTGTGTGGCACTTACTCTCTCCATTCTCAGCAACTCCTCATTCAAGAACTTGAGTCATCTCAGCCTGAAATACGGTTAGGATTATAGGTGTAAGCCATCAAGTTTGGTTATTTCTTCTTTCTTCCTTTTCTTTCCTCCCCATTCCCTTCACCCTCCCTCAGTTTATCCTTCCTCCCTCGAGTTCAGTCTCTCTCATTGGACTGCATTCTTTTCCTTCCTTCATATGTTTCCTCTCTTACTTTCTCTACACTTAAGAGAAACTTCTCTAGTAAGAAACAAATTATAGAAGTAATCCCTTAATGTGTATAATTAAGAACTGTATAATTGAAATAGGTGAATTGTGCAGTGTGTGAATTATATCAGAATAGATTTGTTATATTTTAATTTATAGGCTCTTGTCTATGAGGAAAACAAAAAAAAAACATTGACCAAAACTTAAGCATTGATAAACACCATAGCTTATTATTATAATCTCAGGAATTTCAAAGGGTGAGTCATAAAGATTTTCATAAGTAAGTTGTTTCAAATCACAACTTAGTAACACACCACTTGTCCTAATCATTAGGTCAAAACTTCCCCAGCAGTGGCAGCATGTGCCTATACTCTCAGCTACTGAGAAGGATAACATCAGGAGGATCACTTGATTTTATCAGGGTTTCATTTCCTTTAGCTATGATGGTACCAATGTATTTTTCTGGGCCAAAGAGAAAAACACAGTATGAAATCGATAAGAGATATACTGCACAAGTATAGGAAAAGTCCTTTAGAATACAAAATAATTTATACATATATCCAAAATGGGATGTATTACCAGGATTGCCAGTGTAGCTGAAAATGGGAAAATTAACTAATAGAACACACTACTTTAATAGAATCAATTAGAAAAAGCACATGGTCACCAAAAGAGACACAGAAAAGGTTTTGACAGAGGCAACATATCTTGTTTATAAAAAATTTAAAAAATATTAGATGAGAAGGAAACATATTCAGGACTACTAATAGGATTTAAGGACGATTGAATACATATAAAGAGCTATATTTCCATGGTAGAATATTTTTCTACAATCAAAAGATGATGTATTTATGTTACAATAAGAATGAACCTTTAAATCATTATGATAATGAAACAAGGACAGTGATTAAAAAAAAAAAAAAAAAAAAAAAAAAACTACACAGAGTATGACTGAACTCAGAAGAAAATATCAAAACGTGAATTATTCCAGAAATTTTGGGGCCACCTTTTCCACTCCAACGTGTAGAGTATAAAGGGCTTAACTCAATAACTAAGAAATCGTGGTGAAGGCTATGTTAAATAGTTTGATGAGAACATTTTAACTGGTATATAGAACCAGAAAATTGTACCCTATAATTGCATTAATAATAAAATAAAAACAAAGACAAGGCCAATTTTCTGCTAGGAGTAGGGGGTAGGTGGGGGAGCTTAGAGGGGAAGATGAAAGTGACTGTTGGTAGGTATTGACATTCTTTATAAGGGTTAAAAAGTCAAAGTTCTAAAATTAGATTGTGATGATAGCTAAAAAATTCTGTGCCTATACTAAGAATCACAGAATTGTTTGCTTGCAAAGGGTGAACTAATTACTTAAATAAATCTACTTGAGAAAGTTTTCAAAACTTGAAGTACTCAAAAGTATCACAACATGCAAAGTACCGAGGTCATAGATACAGTGAATCTCTCTCTGCTTACCCACAGGCTACCATGAATTGATATGGAAGGCATATTTTCCCATTTATCTAAAGTTGTCATTTTCATTTTCCTTGAAACATAGACTACCTCCTTCTCCTGGTTCGGGTGCTGTGAAATTATCATAGCTAACTGCAGTCTCAAACACCTGGGCTCAACATATTTTTTTTTGTGTGTGTGTATTTTTTCTTTCTCTTTTCTTTTCTTTCTTTCTTTCTTTCTTTCTTTCTTTCTTTCTTTCTTTCTTTCTTTCTTTCTTTCTTTCTTTCCTTCCTTCCTTCCTTCCTTCCTTCCTTCCTTCCTTCCTTCTTCCTTCCTTCCTTCCTTGCTCCTTCCTTCCTTCCTTCCTTCCTTCCTTCCTTACTTACTTACTTCCTTCCTTCCTTCTTTCCTTTCTACTTCCTTTCTTTTTTGTGTGTGCAGTTTTTGGTTGGGGTCAATGTTGGAACCAGCCACCTACAGGGTATGGGGATGGTGCCATATGTTTTTTGCTCCAGGTGCACCCAAGAGCTCAACAGATCTTATTGCCTCAGCCTCCTAAGCATCTGGAAATCCACTTCCCCCCTTTCACCACACTGTCTAGTTACTTTGGACCACCACCTTCTGCATCACAGAGTGCTAGGATTCCAAGTGTGAGCCAACACTCTAGAGCTTTTAGGAATATTTTCAAAAATATGATTTGTGGCCAGTGGTAGTGCTTCATGCCTGTATTCTGGGCACTTTGGAAGGCCCAGACTATTGAATTGTCTGAGCTTCTGAATGGGTGATCAGACTGAGAACTAGTGAGAACCTCATCTTTGAAGAATAAAAAAGGGCCAAATGTTATGCAGGCACCAAGTGTCCTAGCAGAGGGAATAAGTTTTTTTGACAATCCTTGAAAATTGCTGTGAGTTATGACATCAAGGGCAAGAAAATGAGACTATCTCAATATACAGATGGAGAACACCATTGGTTGTGATTTACCCATCATTTTTACTTTTTCCACATTTATATTCTGAAAATTTTACACCTAGTTTAGATGTCAACTAGAGAAATTATTCTCTGATAGAAAAATTGTTTTCAAAAAGCTCTATTAGTCAAGATTTGGATTTTATGTAACTGTGACTATTTTGATATTCTCAATTCTTATAGTCACCTAAACTTTTCATACAGTGAATTTTTTACTTTAATCAGCCTTCTCAGATGTCCACTACAAAATGAAGAGTACTCCCTCCATCACTTCTGTTGGAGTCCTGCAATCTGGGCCAAAATTTTCTTTCCCAAACAGTCATTCAAGAGGAAGCAGACATCTCTGAAAACCCCCTACCCATGAACTCAACTGGAAATATCCTAATGAAAAAATGCTAAGCCATGTGTCCTGACTCATTGATCCTCCTAAGGAAGCCAAAACATATCTACTTTATGTAGTCCCCTATTCCATATGCCTAACCTCTTTCCCCAATTTTGTTCTTGCAAACTGTGCCTAACGAATATTCTTTCATTCTTTATATCTTTCATTATTTTTCATTAGAAAAAATATCACTTTATTCTCCAGACAAAATTGTGATGGCCTTAGCCTAGCACATAGAAACATCCAATTCTTTGATTTAAGGGATCCTCTTGCCTCAGCCTCTGGCGTAGCTGGAACTACATGAAAGTGCCACAGGGCTTGGCTACTTTTTCTATCTCAGTAGAAACCAGGTAGGATATCAAGAATAAAGTGGTGTTTTTTTTTTTTTTGTTTGTTTGTTTTTTTTCTTTTCACTTGAGCTCTGGGGTTCTGCTCAACATGGCCTTCCAGAACATTCAAACATTGTGTCATGCTTCCAAATAATCTTTGAGCTCTACTAAAGAAGACATTGTCCAGGGCTTTGAGGAATTTCCAATCATTAGGTCCTGTTGATTATGTCAGGACTATTTGGCATATTCATGGTGGCAGATATAAAAAACCATTATGCATACTTTTCTTTTTTGCTAAACAGGTATCATTAATCTCACTCTTTTCCCCAGTGAAGATTTTCATGGCCTCAGCCTAGCACATAGCAACATTCAACTATTTGATTTAAGAGATCCTCTTGCCTCAGCCTCTGGAACTACATGAATGTAACTGGAACTACATGAATGTTTTTGTATTGAATGTGGGTCCCAACATAATTCTTCTATTTCCTATGTGGCCAAAAAGCCAACATATTTTATATACTTTTTAAAAAGGTCAGAAATATTATCACTTTACAGATAGGCTGATATTTCCCATGATCATCAGAAATAACTGAAGTTATGGATTACTCTACTGGACACATTCCCTAACCAGATGTCGAAGGAGGACCTTCAGTGTGACACCTACCTGTCTAAAAATGGTATTCTAGACAAAGAATAAAAGCATCATGAAAAGTAGAACTCCGATTTGTGTGACATACTTGTCTGGTCTGAGAAATCACTCTCTGATCCTTGGGCTCTACAACATCCCATTACTAATTATAAACCAAAAACTTTCATTTGCTTATGAATCCATGAATTGAAAAGGAAAGGAAGGGGTGTTGAATCCCTTGCCCATAGACACAAATATACTTTTGGAAGCAGGACTTGTGTGCTGAGAATGTACCGCAATGCTTTTGTAATGGTTTGGACCCAACAACATACCTGGTGAGCCACTACACATACTTACCAGGAACATGGTTAAGGTTAAAATGGTAACTTATGGCAACACCCATTGTGATGTCATCCATTGGGACCAGGAAATGACTTTATCCTTATTTTTTTTCAAGGCTTTTAATAAAATTTTGACATGATTAAGAAAATAAAGGTATTTCAGCTGAAAAATACTTCATTTATGTATTAACTTTGTTTCACCATACATTAGATTGTCGGAGGCAACCATTTTTTTCCTTTTATTAATTCACTATACTAACAAGTGGGCAGTCTACATTTTTTTATGTGTGTATTTCTTTTTTTTTAATTATTAAATCATAGCTGTGCACATCAATGTGACCATGGGGTATCATACACTAGTTTCATAAAACTTTTGACACATTTTCATCACACTGGTCTACATAGCCTTCCTGGTGTTGACTTCATCCTGTATTGTCCAGGCTTCTGTTCAAAGATACTCAGTGGCCTTTTCTGCTCATTTCAACTGGTGTCCCTCAAGTGCTTGAACCAGGACAATTTTCAGCTCTCCATCCACAGACAGGGAAGTGATATCCCGTTTCTACCTTATTGATTCTATTTCCGAATGAGTTTACCAGCCCTTAGCTTAGATAAAATGAGAAAAAAAGTTGAGATTTTTGACAGCACTGTGATCAAGATGAATCACAGATGGAAAAAACTGCATGAAGACAATTAAGTAGGACACTATTTTCTTTTCCTTTTTTTTTTTTAATTAAATCATCGCTGTGTACAATAATGCAATAATGAGGTACAATATACTAGTTTCATAAAGAGTCTAAAATCTTTTCACCAAACAGGTTAACATAGCCTTAATGGCATTTTTGTAATTATTTTGTTAAAACCCTAATACTCTAAACTTAGTCAAATTCAACTGCACTCTTTCAAGATGCAACTTCCGTGTGTATTTACCAATAAACGTCCATGAACCCTACCTCCTCCTTACTTCCACTCCCTTACCCCCTTCCCCATATTTTTGTACTGACTATTTTTTTTCATTTTTTTGAGACAAAGCCTCAAGTTGTCACCATGGGTAGAGTGCCACAAAATAACAACTGACAGCAACTTACAACTACTGGTCTCCAGAGATCGTCCTCCCTCCAACTCCCAAGTCGCTGGGACTACTGCTATCCCGCACAATACTTGGCTTTTATTTTATTTTATTTTATTTTATTTTTTGTTATTGTTGTTATTGCAGTTTTCCAGGGTCATATTTGAACCCATTACCATCTTATATTTTCCCCACAACCTACGCAATGATTTGCAGGCACCTCCCATAGTATGTTATTTCAAGGATCTCTATTGATACATACCCCAAAACATTCACTTGAGACCAGCTTACAATTTTTCTATCCCTGGCTAAAGCCTCAATTTGGTCATAGTTTCACAGGTCTTAAACACAAGTAATTTGCTTGAAACATCAAGGTAATTCTGGTCTTTTAAAATTATGAAAATATTTGTTGGTTGATGGTTTGTTGTGCATGGGTGTGTGTATAGGTTTTTGAGATAAGGTTTCTCTATGTCATCCATTCTAGTCTGCCTTGCTTCCGCGTAGATCATACCAACCTCAAATTTCAGGATTCAGGCAATTCTCCTGCCTGAAACTCCAATGTGATAAGGACTGAAGATGCCTGTTGCAATGCCTGGATAATTTTTCACTTTTTCAACAAAGAGTGTCTGCGTCTTGCTCAGTTCATTCTCAGCACCCCCTTATTCAAGAACTGCACTCATCAAAGATGGTCAAAGGACTAGGATTATAGGTGTGAGCCACCAATTTTGGTCATTTTCTCTTTCTATGTTTACCCCTCTCACACCCTTTATCCCTTCCTCATTTTAGCCATCCTTCCTCCAAATATAACTCTCTCTCCCTTATTTATTTTCCTTCATCACTTTTATTTTTTTATCTCTGTATTATATAAGTTTTTTATTGTCTTTTGTAAATAAACCATTATACATTTAGGCCATTTTCAATGTGTTGATTCTTTGTACAAATTGGAGTGCTTACATCATACTAAAAAACATAGCTTTCACCTTATTTTCCCAATTATAGCATTAGGACATTTCTGTTCTACACATGATAGATACAATTTGTACCTGCAATGTGCTCTATATGTGTGATCTCCCTACAATCCCCTACTGTCCCTCCCACCCCCTCCCAATTATTCCTCTCCCTCCCCTTCCCTCTTTCATCCTAGGCTAAATTTGTGTTTCATTTTTCATATGCAAGTGTGAGTGATTATGAATTTGTTTCACAGTAATACTGCAGGAATATAAGTTGCAGCAACATCAATTTGGTACAGGGTTGGAACTGACTGATACTCCCCAGTTTCCATTAAGCACTAGTACTTGTCAGGCTTCAGGTCTTCACCTGCCAACTGCTGGCAGAGTGAAGGGGCCTGGCCAGGGAGACATAGAGCTCAGCTCCAGGTGATACAGGCAGTCACAAATCCCTTTAGCATCTGCTTATTGCAGGAAAATGACTTGCACTCCTAGGAATTACCAGTGACTGGGTGTGAAAGAGTTCAAGATGGGGAAGGAGTCATCAACCTTCTTGCAATTATTCACTTGCTGGGTAGGCCCTTCTGATTTCATAGGGCACCTGCACATTCATACACCTGTCAGCAGATGCCTGCTATATATTTGCTGTTAAAATTTTGAACTCCACATACTGAAACTGAGGTCTGACTATGAAAATTGATTTGTAACACTTGACTTGGACAAATAACTGAGGACCATCCAAAGTTGTACCATGATTGTGTCGTTGTGAAAAAGCTTGATTTTTCTTTTCTATTTGTTGCCTGGTGGGGCATGGTGTCATAGTTCCTGTTATTTATCAACGGATGAGTGTTCAACCAAGAGTTGGTGATTCACTAGCATTAGATAGGACTAGATAAAAAACAAAACAGAACTAATTAGCCCCACTACACCAAGCAGGTTTCCAGTGTCTTAACTGCTCATCTAGGCAAATGGAAAAAAATATTATGGGGAGTAATTAGTGGAAAAAAGTCCAGCAACATGACTTACCAGAGTATATTATTTCCCCAGGGAACAACAAGATGGACATGCCAGAATATTCCATCAATTAACAAATGGCTGAGATGTCACAAATCAGATTCAGAATTTCAATGGCAAATAAGATTAACAGAATAGAGTCACAGTAGGAAATAGAAATTCAAGGAGCATTTCAAAAGTTGTTTCTAGAAGTCAGTGGATTCAAAGAACAAAGTCTATAAAGACCATTAAAGATTTTGACACATTGAGGCAAGAATGTGCAGCCCTCAGCGATCTGAGAAATACACTAGAATTCTTCAGTAACAGAATAAAGCTGAAACAAAAAATAATCTCTGCCTTTTAATTTAAAACTTTTGAATGCTACCGAATGTTCAAAATAAATAAAAAAAGAAAAAAAAAAGTGGATAGCAAAACACATCATTCTCTAAGATAGCTCTGGGACAATTAGAAGAAACCTTATATTTTCCTTATGGGAATTTCTGATGCCAATGAGGTTGTATTGAAAGGCCCAGATGCTCTACTTTAAGACATAATCAATGAGAACTTCATAAACATGAGAAGAGATTCAGAAATACAGATAGCAGACAGTTTCAGAACACCAGCATGACACAATAAAAATAAATCATCTCCCAGACACATTATAATTAATCTCACAAAGTTAGCATGAAAGGGAAATTTTCCAACTTGATGGGCCAAAATATAATATAAACCACTAGATAAAGGATCCACGTGGAACACTTCTGACTTGGATCTTTCTTTCTTCTAGAAATTCTGATATTTTTATACTCTATAATTTTATTAGACAGAATATGAAAAAAATATGAATTCTCTAAGCAGCCAGAAATAAGAAAAGCATAACCTACAAGGTAAACAATACTAAAATCTGCAGAGATCTGCTGAAAATTTTCATGCTAGAAGAGGGTGCTTAACAACCTTTCACTTCCAAAAACAATCTAACTTTCAACCCAGGATTCTGTATCCAGCTAAACTGAATTTCATTCATGATGCAGAAATTAAATAATGTAATGACATTTTCATGTTGAAGAAATTTGGCATAACTAAAACAACTCTCCAGGATCTCAGACATACCCTCCAAAATGACCACCATTATTCACAGATACAATAGGTTTTAAACCAACAAACTTAAGGAAAGGTAAGGGTTGACACTACATCTTCATAAAGGATAACCTTCAATATGATGAGATTTCAATTATTATCATTACGCTCCCAACCAGAATGTGCCTCAATTTATAAAAGAGACTCTAACAGATAAAATCAACTTGATTCCCTTCAGTACCTTAACAGTTGAAAGATTTAACACCTCTTTGGCAGTGTTGGATTTATTTTCCAATAAGAAATTGAACAAAGGGCAGAGGCTGTGGCTCAAGGGTAATGGCAATGCCCCACATACTGAGGGTGGTGAGTACAAAAATGACCCTGGGGAAATTGAAAGAACAACTAAAAGAACAATGTAGTATTGTGACAGGCATCCCTAGTCCCAGTTAAATGGGAGGTTGAGGACAGAGAATCACCTAAGCCCAGGAGTTGGAGACTGATGTGAGCTATGTAATGCACAGCACTCTACCAAAGGTGAGAAAATGACACTTTGTCTTTAAAACAATAAATAAAATAAAATAAAATAAGGAAAGAAATAGGTACAGAAGTGATATATTTTTAAACTAATAGAGGCCATCTGTAGAAAAACACATTGCCAACATCATATACAATGAAATTAAACTGAAATTATTTCCACTGAGATCAAGAACAAGCCAAGCATGCCTACTGTCACCACTGCTCTATAATATTGTAATGGAAGTCTTAACCTTCACAATCAGGCAAGAAAAAGCCATCAAGGGTATAGATCTAGGGTCAGAGGATATCAAACTTGCACTTTGCAGATGACATGATTGTATATCTAGAACATCTTATGGATTCAAATAAAAACTCCTAGAAGATATCAAGGAATATAGCAGCATCTCAGTTAACAAAATCAATACTTTCAAATCTGTAGTCTTATATAAATCAAAAATAGTCCAGCTGAAAGAACAAAGACTCCATTTTTTCACAATAGTGCCAAATAAGCTAAAATATTTGGGAGTTTACCTGACAAAGGATGTGAAAGATCTATAAAAACCTAATTATGAAACTCTAACAAAAGAAACAACTGAAAAGAAAAACATACCATGCTGATAGCTGGGAAGAATCAACATTGTTAAAATTTCCATACTACCCAAAGCAATATACACTTTTAATGCAATCCATATTAAAACCACACTGTCATACTTCAAAGACCTGAAAAAATAATACTTCATTTTATATGGAATCAGAAAAGCACATGAATAGCCAGGACGTTACTTAAAAATTAAAAACAAATCAGGAAGAATCATGCTACTAGACCTCAGACTATACTACAAAATTGATAGTGATAAAAAACAGCATGGTACTGGCAAAAAAAAAAAAAAAACAGTGAGGTAGATGAACAGAAAACCAAGAGATGAACCCAGCTACTTACCATCATTAGATATGCAATAAGACAATTAAAAACCTTCAGTGAAAAAGAAGTCCTTACTAAATAAATGATATTGAATGAACTGGTTGATGACATGTAGAAGACTAAAACTGGATCTATAGTTTCATTACTAACTAAAATAGACACTCACTGAATTAAATATTTAACATTTTTCTTATTAAATCATAGCTGTGTACATTAATCAGATCATGGGGGCACCATATACTGGTTTTATAGACCACTTGACACATTTTCATCACACTGGTTAATATAGCCTTCCTGGCATTTTCTTAGTTATTGTGTTAAGACATTTATATTCTACATTTACTAAGTTTCACATGTAGCCTTGTAAGATGCACCTTAGGTGTAATCCCACCAATCACCCTTTCTCTACCCCTCCTCCTCCCTCCCCTCCCCCTACTCTTCCCCATATTCTTAGGTTATCACTGGGTTATAGCTTTCATATGAAAGCCATAAATTAGTTTCATAGTAGGTCTGAGTACATTGGATACTTTTTCTTCCATTCTTGAGATACTTTACTTAGAAGAATATGTTCCAGCTCCATCCATGTACATATAAAAGAGGTAATGTCTCTTTCTATAAGGCTGAATAATATTCCATGGTGTACATATACCACAATTTTTTAATTCATTCGTGGATCAATGGGCACTGAAACTGTAACAATACTAGAAGACTGTGAAGGAAAAACACTTGAAGAAATAGGCCTGGGTGAATGTTTTTTGAGAAGGACTCCGTAGGCAATTGAAGCAACACCAAAAATACATTATTGGGATCTTATAAAACTAAAAAGCTTCTACACAGCCAAGAGCAAAGTAAGTAAACAAGCAGACAGCCCTCAGAATTAAAGAAGATTTTTGCAGTTTATCTCTCTGATGAAGGAATATTAACCAGAATCTACAGACAACACAAACATATTAGCAAGAAAAGAACAAGTGATCCCAACTCAGTGTGGGCTACGGACCTAATGAGTAGATTCTATGAATAAGAGAGGTGAATGGCCTATAGACAACTGAAAAAAATGCTCTTCATCTTTAATCATCAGAGAAATGCAAATCAAAATTACCTTGTGATATCATTTAACTCCAGTAAAAGTAGTCCACATCACAAATCCCCAATCCATACATTTTGGCATAGATGTGGAAAAAAGGGAACACTTCTGCACTGCTGGTGGGATGGAAAATCAATATTTTTTTCAAAGATGTTTGGAAATCATTTAGCAATCTAATAATAGACCTGTCATTTGATTCTTCAATTCCTCTGTTAGGTATATAAACTTACATTATAACAAATATATTTGCTTCAGAATGTTTATTGGAGCCTAATTCATAATTGCTAATTTTTGGAAGAAGCCCAAGTGCCCATCGATGCATGAATAGATTAATAAATTGTGGCCACAGAGTATTATGCAGCTGTATATGTGAAACTTAGTAAATGTGGAATGTAAATGTCTTAGCACAATAACTAACAAAATGCCAGGAAGTATATCTTAACTAGTGTGAAGAAAATGTGTCAAAAGGGCTATAAAACTAATGTATGGTGCCCCACAATCACATTAATGTACACAGCTATGATTTAATAAAAAGGTGGCTTGGTCAAACCTGACTGGCTTTACAAAAATAAATGGTGGTGTTCACTTGTTAAATAAATAAAATAAATAAAATAAAATAATAATAATAAAACATGGAGAATTTACCCCTTCATGTTACATGCATGGAACTGAAACATATTCTTTGAGTAGGTGGAAAAAAATGCAAGGGCCACAATGTTTGACTACCTTTTATATAAGGTAGTAGTATATAGAAACTTGGTCTGAGATCTAGGCTAAGGGTGTCTTTTTTTTTTTTTTTTTAATTCTTTGTTCTATTTGCTTTTTTTCCTTTTTTTAAAAAAGTCATTAGTACATAGATCATAAATACATTTATGACATTATGAAATTCAATGTGTTGATTATTTGTACAAATTCCGGTGCTTACATCCTCGTAAGCAACATAGCTTTTACCTCATTTACCCAATTACAGCATTAAGACATTTGTGTTCTACATTTGATAGATCCAACTTTTACTTGCAATATACTCCATAGGTGTTGCTAAGCCTTGTCTTTGACACGTGATCTCAGAAAATTGGCCCACCTTAAATTCCCAGTGGATTCAAATATTGTAGTCAGGCGTGGCAAAAGTCATTGAGCTCGAATTATAAAGTGACCTTATTAGGGGCTATGAGAAGTGTCCAATCCTGAAGCTCAGGTGAGACATATGAATTATTTCAGGACTGTTTTGCATATGCATGGTGGCAGATGTCACCACCATTTCCACAGATATCTTTTTTGCTTATCAGGTTTAATTAGTAATTGTATATTAAATGTGTGGCCCAGAGTAATTCTTCTACTTCACAAATGTCCAAGAAGCCAAAAGTTTAGATACACCTTGTCCAGAGGTCAGGAATTTTGCAACTTTTCAGATAGGTGGATATTTCCCATGATCAAATAACACCCAGGATGGAGTACACTACTGGGCATACTGCATAACCAGATTTCAAGACAGTGCATTCAATGAGATACATATTGTGAAAAACACAACTATTCTAGAGAAAGAAGTAAAATACCATGAAAGTAGAACTAAGATTAATCTTTGGTCTCAGGTTCTTATTGTGTAACATCCCAAGGAAGCACTAGGTGTATACCATACTCTTTCACTTACTTACAAATCCATGCTCTGAAAAGGGAAGGTTGTTGAATCGTTTGGCCAGATATATAAACTTTCGAAGCAGGAATTAAGTGTGGAAAAGATAACTCCACTTTTTTGTAACAGTTTAAACCAAATAAAAAAAACTTGAATATCCACTACACCTGCATACCCTGGATAAGGTTAAGCTTATAGGTGGTAACTTAGGGCAACACCCATTGTGATGACATCCACGTTGCCCATGTAGTGATGTCATCCTGTATTGTGCTCAGTTCCAGGCTAATGGTCAAAGATCTTTTCTGTTCACTAAAGTTGGTGTCCCTCACGTGTTTGATCCAGTACAGTTCATATCCCTCCAACCACAGACAGGGAAGTGATCTCCAATTTGTGCATTATTGATTCTATTGATGGTTGATATTCCTGTCACTAGGCTGACATACAGTTGAGATGTTGTACAGCACTGTGATTTAAGCTGAATCACAGTTGACAGAATGCATGTAGTCACTTGTTAGGACACTATTTTTTTTTTTTCCTTGAGACAAAGTTTCTTTGTCATCCTTGTTAGAGTGCCATAGCATCACAGCTCACAGTAAACTCCTACTTCTGGGTTTAGGCTATTCTTTTCTCTCAGTCTCCCTAGTAGCTGTTAATTATAGGTTTAATTCACAAAACCTGGATATTTATTCTTATAGATTGAATTGGATGGGAATTGAACTCACCACCTTCTAAGGGGCCAGCGCTCTTCCAACTAAGCCACAAGCAAGGCCAATGGTATGCTATTTCAAGGACTTCTTTGACACCTACTCCAAAACAGTCATTTGAGAGAAGCTTACAAATATACTATGCCTAGATACAATGTCCGTTTGGTCATAGCTTCATAGGTATTAAGCACATTTACATTGTTCAAACCTTCAAGGCAATTTGGTCTTTTTGGATGATAAAAATGTTTATTGGTTGGTTTGTCGACATGTCTTTGCATAGGGGTGTTAATTGACCATTTTAAGATACTATTTCCATAGGTTTTCAAGGCTAGATTTTGTGACCCCAGTCTACATCATAGCAACATCAAACTACAGGTGTGTGGCAATACTCTTTTTTGAGAATTCCATGTGGCTAGGAATACAGATGCCTATCACAATCCCTAGATAATTTTTTACATTTTACTAGAGACAATGTCAGAGTCTTGCTCTATCTTTTCTTAACACTCCCTTATTCAAGAACTTTACTCGTCTCAGCATGCTAGAAGTCTTGAATTATAGGTGTGAGGCATAAAGTTGAGTTATTTTATTTCTTTGTTTCCCTTCATCCCTCCCTTTAGCCCTCTCTTAATTTATCCTTCTATCCTCCATTCTCTCATTCAATTGTTCTCACCATTCCTTTTTTCCCTTCTTTGTTCTCTCACTCTGCTATACACATTAAGGCAAATATCTCTGATAACAAACAAACATAATATACAAGTGGTCCGTGAATGTGTAATCTTCAACTCTATACATGAAAAGGTTGAATTGTAGAGTGTGTGAATTACATCTGAATAGAGTTGTCACTTTTTATTCCAGTGGTTGTTATTTATGAAGAAAATAGAGAAAACCTTCACCCAAACATAAGCATGCATGAGCACCATAGCTAAAACCTATAATCACAGCAATTTCAGAGGCCAAGGCAGAAAGATTACTCGAAACTAATGTGTTTCAGACATGATTGAGCAACATAGTAAGACCTCACATGTTCAAGAAATAAGGAAACAATTTTTTCATCACTTTGTAATTGGCCTGTACTCTCAGAATCTGAGAAGCATAAACTCAACAGGATCACTTGAAGATAACAGCATTCATTTTTTTGAGCTATGAAGGTACCAATGTATTTTTTCTTCGGCAAAGGGTGAAACACAGGATCCAATCTAGAGTATACATAGTGTATAGATGCAGGAAAAGTCTTCTTACATAAAAAAAAAATTTTATACATGTATACCAACTGGGATTTATTACAAGGATTTTCAGTCTACCTATATGTGTGATAATCAACTAATACAATGCTCTACAATTATTAGAACCTGTAAGAAAAACCAAACTGTCATCTCAAGAGACAAGAAAAGTTTTTTAACAGAGGCAACATATCTTGTTGATAAAATCTTTAAAAATATTAAATGAGAAAAAACATCTTCAGACCACTAAAGGTATTTACAGATGATTGGATATATATAACATGCTATATGCACGCAATAGAATACGTTCTACAATCAAAAGGAACGAAGTGCACATGCAAGTTACAATAAAATAAAACTTAAAATCATTGTTATAAGAGAACAAGGCCACTTAAAAATGACCACAGTAGCCATGACTGAACTCCGAAGAAAACATCAGGATAAGGCCCAGTGACACATATGTATTATATCAGGACTGTTTTACAAATCCTTGGTGTCAGATATCACTACAATCAAGCCTCTTTTCATATCAAGTTTCATTAGTCATTGTGTATTGATTATGTGGTCTAAAATATCTCTTTTAATTCCTATGTGGTGAAGAAGCCATAAGTTTGAACACACCTGGCATGGAGGTCAGAAATGTGAAACTTTCCAGATGGACTTTTATTTCCCATGATCATCATAAATAACAAAAGTTATAAAGTGCACTACTGGACACATTGCCTAACCAGATTTTGAGAGAAGAAATTCAGAGAGACACCTACCCACCAAAGAAGCCTATTAAAAAGATATAATTTAAAAATCACAAGATGTAGAACTGAGAATTGTGTGATGTACCTGTTAGGTCTATGAAATCACTGTCTGATCTTTGGCTCTGGTTCTTTGTCTTTAATTTTCCAAGGCAACATTACATATAAACCATACTCTTCTATTTGCTTACAAAGTAAAAAAAGTGTTATTGAATCCCTTGGGAAGAGATCCAAAGAAACTTTAGAAATCAGAAATTGAGTGTGAAGAAAAGAACCCCAATTTTTGTAACAGTTTGAGGACAACAACAAATCCAGAGAGCCATTACACATGTTAGCAGGAATATGTTTAAATTTAAAGATAGTAACCCAGGGCAACACCCATTGTGATGTCATCTATGATGACCATGTAGTAACTTCATCCTGTAATGTCCTGGGATTCAGGGTTCTGGCCACTGAGACTAAGTTGTCTTTTCTGCTCTCCTCAGTTGTTGTTTCTCAAGATTTTATAACCAGGACAATTCTTACCTCTCCATCCACAGAGAATTAATCTCACATTTGTGCCTTATTGATTCTGTTGATGCTGAAGGTTCCTGGCAGAAGGCTGACATGACACTTGAGTTGTACAGTAATTTGACTGAAACTGCATCACATCTGACAAAACTGCTTGGAGTCACTTAAGTCGAAAAATATTTTTATTTTCTTTGAGGAAGAGTTTCACTTTGTCACTCTCGGTAGACTGCCTTGGCACTCTGGCTCACAGCAAAATCCAACTAGCATGTTTAGATTATTCTTTGACCTTAGCCTCTTGAGTAGTTGGAACTACAGATGCCTGCCACAACACCTGGTTAATTTTCTTTCCAGGTCATCCGGGGAAGGGTTCTAACTCACCATTCTCATTATATGGGGCCAATGACCTACACCAACTGAGCCACTGGCACAGACCTTGAGACTTTATTTCCAGGACCTGTTTGACACCTAACCCAAAGTATTCATTTGAAAGAAGCTTACAAAATTACTATGCCTGGTTACAGCCTAAATTTGACCATAGAGTCACAGGTCTTAAACATGTCTATCTTGCTTGAACCATCTATGTAATTCTGGTCTTTTTAGATGATAAAAATCTTTGTTGGTTAGTTTGTTGGTTCGTCTGTGCATGTGTGTGTGTATGAGTATTTTTGCAACATGGCTTTGGTATGTGGCCCAGGCTGGGTTTTTTTGTGGCCTCAACCTAGATCATAGCAACCTTTAACTAGGATTCAGGCAATCCTCCTTGAGACTTCTGCATGCATGGCTTGGACTACAGGTGCCAGACCTATTGCCTTGATAATTTTTCACTTTGTATTAGAGATAGGGTCTGAATGTTGCTCAGTTCTTTCTCACAACTCCCACTTTCACGAATTCCACTCAACTCAGCATACCTGAGGGCTGAGATTATAGGTGAGAACTACTAAGTTTAAGTTTGGTTATTTTCTCTTTCTTTGTATTCCCCCATTCCCCCCTTCCCTTCACCCCTTACTCAGTTTATCTTTTCTTATTTCAATAGTCTCTCTCTCTTTTGCTTGTTCTCTCCATATCTCCCTTTCCTTTCTTTATTCTTTTCTTCTTTGTCTCTCTTCTACAACTTAAAAGAAACATCTCTAGTAATAAAAAAAACTATACTAGTAAACTATGAATATGAAGTCTTGAATTCTATTCTTAAAATGAGTGAATTGTGGTATGTGTAAGTTATATTTGAATAGAGTTGTTATTTTGTAATCTACAGGCTGTTATCTATGAGGATTACCAAGAAAAACCTTCACAAAAACATAAGCATGGATGCAAGCTCACACCTATAACCTGAGAAATTTTAGAGGCTCAGACAGAAAGATCACTGTAAGGTAAGGGGCTTCATACCAGAATGAACACACCATAGTTAGACCATACTTGTCTAAGAAATGAGTGCAAATCTATCCTGCAGTAGTGGTGGCATGGGTTCGTACTCTCAGATACTGAGAAGCATAGACTCAGGAGGATCACTTCAGCTTATCAGCTTGCATTTCCTTGATCTAATAGTACCAATATATTTTTGGGGGGGCATAGAGAGAAGCACAGTACCCAATCTATAACAAAAATAAGATATAAGTGCAAAAAAATTATCGTATCATACAAAATATTGTATACACATATACCAAATGAAATGTATTACCAGGATTGCCAGTCCAGATCAATATGGGACAATCAACTGATAGAACAAACTAAATAAAAAGAATCAATAACAAAAACCATATGCTCACCTCAAGTGGCAGAGATTAGGCTTTTGACAGTGGCAACATATCTTGTAGATAATTTTTTTTTTAAATATTCAATGAGGTGCCTGTTGCTCAGTGAGTAGGGAGCTGGTCCCATATATAAAGACATTGGGTTCAAACCCAGTCATAATCAATCTGCAGCAACTATATGTATCTCAGATAAGTAGGTATCATCTTCAGGAATACTAATGGGACTGAGAGATGATTAAATATATACTATAACAAGGTATATTCACATAATGGAATATTTGTCAACAATAAAAAAATGAAGTGTACATTTATGTGACAATAGGATATCATCACGATAAGAAAAAAAAAGCCCAATTACAAAAGACCACACTGAGCATGAATGATCTCAGAAGAAAACATCAAGACAAGATTAATAGTCTGCTAGGTGTAGGAAGCAGGTGGAAGGGCAATGGGGAAGTAAACATGACTGATAGTAGGTTTTGACATTATTTGTGTGGGGAGATAAGACAAACTTTTAAATCAAATTGTGATGATA
>CAUYPK010125984.1:0-18787 GCA_963574355.1 Loris lydekkerianus
TTTGTGAACCTTTTTAATATGAGAAGGAAAGGTGAAATATGTCATTAGGCATTCTTTAAAATTTTTTTTTGTTGGGGATTCATTAAGGGCATCATAAACCAAATTGCACTGATTGCATTTGTTAGGCAAAGTCCCTCTTGCCATCGTGTCTTGCCCCCCAAAGGTGTGGCACACACCAAGACCCCACCCCCCTCCCTCCTTCTCTCTCTCTGCTCTTCCTTTCTACACCCCTCCCTCCCTTCTTCTTTCTCTCTCTGCTCTCCCCCCCCCCCGTGACCTTAATTCTCCTCATATCGAAATTGAGTACATAGGGTTCATGCTTCTCCATGCTTCTCCATTCTTGTCATGCTTTACTAAGAATAATGTCTTCCACTTCCATCTAGGATGGAAGGATGTAAAGTCTCCATTTTTTTAATGGCTGAATAGTATTCCGTGGTGTACATATACCACAGCTTGTTAATCCATTTCTGGGTTGGTGGGCATTTAGGCTGTTTCCACATTTTGGCGAAATTGGTATTTTTCTTACCATTTTTGCCAATAGGCAAATTGAGGTTGGAGGAGATTAACGAAGTATCCAACCCCTGCTGTTGGAAATTGACATGCTGAGTTTCAAGTACAGCAATATCTGCTCCAGAGTCCATGCTCTTTGTGGTTACCCCCCAGGTGGTGGGGAGCCCAGCTCCTGGACCCCTCTCTTTTCCAGGATGCCTGGGGAGCTTACTATTCGCTGATAGTTCGATGCAGTCGACCTGCAGTAGGGCTGCAATAGGCCTAGAACTTCCAGGAGAGACCCTAAGATGAGTCATAAATTGTTGCCTTTTCTTTTCTCTTCTTTTCTTTAATTTAAAAATTTGTGTGGCTGCAGCTACAGTTTGGTAAGCATTGTGAGTCTTAGTTTCTGATATAGGTGTTTCCACCATCAACAGATTTAGGTGCTTCAAAACCTGAGAAAACTAGAATTTCTGCTTCCTATAGCATTCAAAATTGTCATCAAAATGGACAAATAAAGCACCAGAAAAGGAGGGAGAGGGATCAGGAATGAGAGACCTTCCTCCACATTCTTTTGTCAGTAGAATATCTTGGTTGGTAGAGAGGTCCAGTCATCGATGCTATAAAAATCAGATATCTTCAGGGGAAATGTTTCTATTTTCATCCTATGTTTGCTTTCATTCCATTTTTCAGGGCCTTGAAGATGGGAGATTTAGCATGTAGCTTTACCTCACCAACCTAAGCCTTTATTTGCCTTCCACAGATCCCACCCTAAGTTGAGAGAGAACTGAGGTTCCTGGAGTCTTTCTGCCCTACTTCCCAAGAGCCTCAGAAGATCCCCTGAGCATTGAGATCCAGGTCTCATAATCTCCAGTTCCCAGCCTTATTCTTCAAAACCCTATTCTTAACAGAGACTAGTTCGATCAGTTCCTTCCTTGATTGGCAAATCTGGACCTTTCCTCGCTTGCTGCTTCAGCTTAGTATCCTCAGAGGGACATAGGCCAGTGTGCTACAAGGAGGCAACCAATTTAGAAAAGGTAAGAGTACAGTTAAAAAGAGGATTGAAGCAATGTGCACCTGTGAAGCTGGTATATGCCAGACAGCATGGACCTGTGCCTGTGTACACTTCTCATCTATGCCTTTGCCACAGGACCAATAACAAGATCTGATCCTGTGAGTGGAATGATGACGTCCTCTACCTTTGGTTCCAGGCCCTCAAGCAGCAGTCATACTTTGTTCTGGGATATCTGAGAGTCACAGGGTGGATGTTCTGGGTATTGGGGTCATCTCCCCACTCAGAGCTAAAGTACACAATGTGGAAAGGGTGGTTCTGGGGAGGAGAAAGCAAAAATGTTAAGCTACTTGGACAAAAATAAAAATGACTTTCTTTTCCTCAGCAGTAATTTTTATCTGCAAGAATAATCAGATTCATTGCTTCAATCCTCTTTTTAACTGTACTCTTAACTTTTCTAAATTGGTTGCCTCCTTGTAGCACACTGGCCCATGTCCCTCTGAGGATACTAAGCTGAAGCAGCAAGCAAGGAAAGGTCCATATTTGCCAATCAAGGAAGGAACTGATTGAATTAGTCTCTGTTAAGAAACTTTACAGAAGAATTACCCTTTCACTGAGGTCAGGCTGGGAGGACTCAACCCTATTTGGAAGATCTTCTATTTTTTATTTTCAAACAGGTGATGCAATTGACAATTTTGGGTGGTGATGGGGACAATTTCCTGTCTCATGGATGTCTCTAGAAATGTTCACTAAATGTTTGCTCCATGAAAGCATCTATATTCAGAGAGCCAAGTTGTCTACAAGATCCCATACACATCCGGGATCATGGTAAAATCCCTAATCTGGGATTTTGCCCTCTGCTCTAGGAAGAACTGGGGTGGCTTGTTGGCCTGAGAGCTCAAGTGTGAGTGCTCCAGTCTGAATGTTTAGCATGAAATCAATCTTCTGAGGGGCAGGAGGAGGATCTCAAGAGAAAAATTCCTGGGGACAATGGTTCTATACTTTGGTGCCAGAATGGTGAGTCTGAGAGAAGACCACTTTGACTTCATTGAGTAGTTCTCTCATCATGGCTAAAGTGGACTTCTCTCTGTCAGCTGTGTTTCCTCATAAGCAATGAAAGCCTGGTTATTCTCCTGGTGATTGGCAGGTAGAACTTTGGCACTGAGAAGAACTTCCTCCTTCCATGGGGTGTTGAAATATGGGTTGATTTCAGAAGGAGGAGGCTTAGGCCATTTGAGGATAGAAAGAAAGGTGAGCAAAGATGACATTAGAGGTCCCAGACGTGTATCAGTGGGAGCTTTTTCAGAACTGAAAAGATATGGGATAAGTAGATGAAAGATTTATGAAATCTGACAATTAAGTTCACAAACTTATTACTGTGTGCTTACACTGGCAGCACCATACAAACAACTTAGTAAGTTTTCATAATGTTGGTATATAATGTCTCACAGTTGTGTTTGTGTTGATGTGTAGTGGTGTATTGGTGAGTGGCATTTATTGTTGTTGTGTGTTTTTGTGTGTTGTCAAAAGAATGTCAAAGTTTGAATTAGAGCAGCAAATAAACATTTGTAAATTTCTTATTAAATTTGGCAATAGTGGAAGTGAAATAAGGGACATGTCAGTCTAAGTTTATGAGAATAATGAAGAAAACAGCAGTGTAGAAATAGATTAAACATTTTTCTGAAAGGAGAGAAAGTGTCACTGATAAGAGGTCAGGACAGCCAATAACAGGCAGAACTGATGAAAATACATCAAATTGTGTATCAAAATCATCAACTGACTATGAGAAGCATAGCAGACCAAGTAAACATTGATAGAGAAACAGGAAAATCTTAAATGAGAATCTTGGCCAACAACTCATGCTTCTTGCATCACAATAAAGTACCAGCTTACATAGCACTGTCTTTGAGAAAGTTTTTAGCCAGTAAACAGCTACTTTAGAACACCCTCCCCACTCACTTGATTTGGACCTCAAATGACTTTTTACTTTACCAAAAGATAAAGGAAATATTAAAAGGAAGACATTGTCATGATATTCAGGACATCAAATGCAATACAATAATAGTTCTGATGGCCATTACAGAAAGAGTTCCAAAATTGCTTTGAAGGGTAGACTAGGCATTGGTATCAGTGCGTAGCTTCCCAAGGGAAGTTCTCCAAAGGTGACCACTTATTCTAGGATGAGTTCATAAACTTAATTGTCAGACCTTATACTTACCTTAAAACAGTGGTTGGCTGGAACCCAGAATTTTTATCCTAAGATACCAGCATAGGGGAAAGCAGAGTATACAAAAATGAAAGACTACAGAAGAGAAACTATAGGAGAGCAAGTGCCTTGAGGATATTAGATATTTATTGAGCAGCAAAGAGCCAGGGACATTTTTAGAAACTACAAGAGAAGAAGATAAATAAAGACTACCAAGGAGATTGAGACAAAACGGCAGACCAGAGACCTCAGCTGCCAGATTATCTCAGAAAGAAGAAAATGCTTTAGACGAAAACACACAAATAGATAAGGTGTAATTCTGAGGAAAAGTGCTGGAACTCACCAAAGATTCCAGAGGAAGAAGTTGCGGAGCAGAACAAGGAGCAAGTTATCAGCAGAGATCAACCCCCAAGATGCTTGGGCTACAGCAACAAAGGTAGGTAGAATGATTTGTTTCTCTGGCAGTCAGCAAGCTCCGGAGCAGCTGGAGAAACCTACTCCACACAAGCCCAAGTGGCTGCTTCCAACAGTGAACTGGGAGCTCTTGAGGACAAAGCACCAGTCAGTCATTGCCCTTAGGGTTGCTCCCATCACTGTGACCTGAGCTGAGATGGCAGGCGGCATATTGCTTCCTACCCACTGTATGCCTTTTTCCTCCCCAGGGGGCTTCACCCTCCCTCAGTTTTCATCTCACTTGTGCCCACACAAATGTTGCCAAACTCCAGCCCAAACTGTGGGAGCTACAGTGGGCCAGTGAGTCCTGGGCAATCTGTATGACCCAAAGCATGGATATTTTGGGCAGTCTGCCTTGCAGAGAGGGACAGAGACAACCACAATGTGAGTTTTCTTCCATTCAGACTCTTTTCCTCCCCTTCCCCTCTCTGACCTGTGGCTGTGGAGAGACAATTGAACCAGGGCTCACAGGAACTGCTCTTCCCCTTTGTTGGTTCATCTACCACATGGAGGCTTTTACAGAGTGGAACTCAAACCTTTCCTCTTAAAGACCTACAGTGAACTAAGGGATGCTCAGACTGTGAGCTCCCCCTCACTTTCCCTTCGTGATGCTGATCTCTTTCTGTTCCATCACAGCAGGGCACACCCTGAAGCAGAAGGACATCAAACCTGCTTGAACACCCCATAGGCAACTCAGGACCAGCAGGTTTCTTGCTGGTGTGGTCAGTGATTGATTTAGGGGGACCTGGAGATAGGCCTGCAAGCCAGATCCTGTACTCCCAGGACTTGATCATGTTGCTTGGGGACACAGAGGGGAAATTTGTGAACTAACCTTGGGAGGTGATTGAGCCCACCTGGGTCCCAGCCACTGCACCTAAGGAGGAGGTCAGCTAGTGTGAGATTCTGCCTGCCAGTGGACATTGGAGGGAGACTCCAGAGCAGCAGGGAGGGAGAAGAGTGAATCCTGACAGCCACATTATGAATCTCACATGGTCCATCCCCAACAAGCAAACTTTCTGGTGAGGTGGAGTCATTTCAGCCCCTTCCTGGTGACCTTTGACCTGTAAATGTAGCTACCTTGCCAGCTTTGTAGAGCTGGGGGCAGGCTCACCCAACCCAGCCCTGTTTAGCCTCACTGTCTGACCCACATCTGCTGTGGTGGAGAATAAGGACTCACCTCTCCCATCCCCTGGAGCATTTGAGTGCTTCTCCTGAGGGACTAGAGCTGCTCACAGGTCCCCAAATGAACACAGAAGCCTGTTCTTTATGACAAATGCCCCTACTGACAGGTAAGTCAATAGTACAGCCCCTTACAGCACTTACTGACTGATAATCATATAGGGTATAGTCGATTCTTACCCATAAGCACCACTTACTGCTCAGAGATTAAGCTGGATATGCAAATACAATTCACACTGTTAAGACCAAAGGGCTGGGGAGAGAAAGAATTTCAAAGACCCTCATCTTCCCCTATAAAAGAGAGACAGGGGACCTGCCCACACACATAGCTCCCATTGCTACACCCTATAAACAACTAGCAACTAAGAAAACCACCATACTAAGGATATCTATAACCAAGGTATCTATCTAGAACTTAGATTTCCATCAAAGCACCCTCAAGCACAGCTAAAGGTTCTTACCCAATATATCCTCAGACATCCCTTATGAATTGGGAGGGTGTGGTGGAAACCTCATATAACCAAAAGAAAATCTAAAAATAAGAAGTGACAGATGCTTCAGACAAAAAGGAATCAGTGAAAGAACTTGGAAATACTAAAAAATCAGCACAAAGGGACATTCCCAAGAAGGGAACAGCTCTCTAGAAATGCACACCAACCCAAATGAAAATATTGAAATGACAGACAAGGAACTCCAAATATGGATTATAAGGAAGTTCAATGAAGTCCAAGAGAAAATGGGAAATCTACTCAAACCAGAAAAACAATTCAGGAAATGAATAAAAATAATCACAAAAGAGATGACTTTTTTAAGAAAAACAAAACAAAACAAAACAAAACAACAAAAACCTCAAACAGAACTTCTGGAAATGAAAAATTTATTTAAGGAAATTAGAAAAACACTAGAATAGACTACATCCAGAAGAAAAAAGAATCTCAGATCTTGAAGACAACTCTTTCAAATTAACTTAGTAAAAAATAAAGAGTAGAGAATTAAGAGGAATGAACAAAGCCTACAAGAAGTATGGGATTATGTAAAATGGCAAAACAGAATCATAGTTGTCTGTGAGTGTGATAGAGAAGATATGCAAGGTCTGCGAAACCTATATTTAGGGAATAATAGTGGAAAACTTTCCTTTTTTTTTTTTTTCTTTTGAGATAGTCTTGCCATGTTGCCCTTGGTAGAGTGCTGTGCTGTCAAGGCTCACAGCAACCTCAAATTCTTGGACTTAAGCAATTCTCTTGCCTCAGCCTCTCAAGTAGCTGAGACTACAGGTGTCTGCCACAATGCCTGGCTATTTTTGGCTTATAGTTGTCATTGTTTGGCAGGCCTGGGCTGGGTTCAAACCTGCCAGCTCCAGTGTATGTGGCTGGTGCCCTAGCTGCTGAGCTACAGGCGCCAAGCCAACTTCCCTGGTCTTATTAGAGATTTAGACATCCTGGTATAAGAAGCTCAGTGAACACCTGGGAGATTCATTGCAAAGAGGCTAACACCACGGCACATAGTAATTGGATGGGGCAAAGTCAGCATGAAGGAGGCCCTCTTATAAACCATGAGGTGAACACATCAAGTAACTTACAAAGAATGCTGGGCATGGTGGCTCATGCCTATAATCCTAGCACTTTGGGAGGCTAAGGTGGGAAGACCACTGGACATCAGGAATTTGAGACCAGCCTGAGCAAAGCATGATCCTACCTTTACTAATAATAGAGAATTTAGAGAAATTAGCTGTACATGGTGACATATGCCTATAGTCCCACCTACTTGGGGGGCTGAAGGCAGGAGGATTGCTTGAGGTAAGGAATTTGAAGATACTGTGAGCTAGGCTGAGACCATGGGACTCTAGCCTGGTGACAGAGTGAGATTCTATCTTAAAAAAAAAAAAAAAGTAACTTATAGAACACAACTATTCACGATAGCTTCTCAACCTTACAAGCCAAAAGAGAACAACTGTCAGCCTAGAATTTTATATCCTCAAAACTAAGTTTGACATATGAAGGAGAATAAAAGGCTTTTCCTGACTAGCAAATGCTGAGAGAATTTGTCAAGACCAGACTTGCCATGCAGGTAATATACAGAACTGGATTATACATGGATCAACATAATAGATACCCACCTGTGTAAAGCACCCAAAAGTTAAAGCTCAGAGATCATAAAAAAACAAGAGCGCAAGAGGCAAAATGAAGCAATAAGGAACCACTGAATAGAATGAACAGAACAGCATCCCTCATATCGATGCTATCAATCAACTTGAATGGTTTGAATGCCCCATTTAAGAGACATAGGCTAACAAAATATAACCCAATATCTGCTATTCTCAGGACACACTTCTAACCCACAAGGACTCATACAGACTCAAGGAGAAGTGATGAAAAAAATATTCTATGCAAGCTGAAACCAAAAGAAATCAGGTATAACCATTCTCATATCAGATAGAATTGCATTAACTCAATATTCATAGAGAAAGACAAAAATGGTAAAGGGAGCAATTCAACCAGAGGCTAATAGACAGTAACAGAATATTTTACCTTAAAGCTACATTCTTCTTGCCAGGACATGCAACATTCTCTAAGATAGATCATTATCTTAGGCCACAAACATGTGTCAACAAATTAAAAAAAAAAAAAAATAGAAATCATGCCATGTATCTTCTCAAAATACAGTGGAATAAAGCTAGAAATAAACTCTAAGATAAAGCCTCAATTTTATGCAAAGTCATGGAAATTAAATAACCTGCTGCCTGATCGTTGGGTCAATAAGGAAATTAATAAAGAAATTAAAAGATTTCTCAAACTGAGTAGCAAAGGAGACATAAACTATCCAAATCTCTCAAACAAAATTAGTTAAAATTTTGTGTAATCCCCTCACATTCACTTTGGGTGGACTGTTAACCCAGCAGTTCTAAATCAATGCCTTCTTTTAAGCTGTATATAAAAAACCAACCTTAATCTCCAGGGAGCCATAGTCATTTCAGTTTCAGTCATACAGCAAGCTTCCCCGTGCCTGAACAGTCCATCTTGCCCAGGCCCTTTCACAGAAAAGTTTTTTGATCATTCCCCACTATCTACTAACTGTGTTTGAATCAAGTTACCTGCCCAACTCCCTTTCCACAACATATACTTTCCTAAACCACACAATGTCACTATTAATTGGATCTGAATAAACTATTTGGAAATCATGTTTGTCTCCACCTCCTCTGTCATGCCCCTTTAAGTGACAACTTTTTGCTCCAACCTAGTAATATCAACTGCCAGGGATGTCAAAGACTGAGCAACCCTCGGGCCTATAAGATAAGATGAAAGCCTATGATCCCTTCCTTCAATTCCTATAAGACATACGGCTTTTCCGTTATTCCTAAATATACCTTGTGTTTACCTCCATTGGCCTGCGTGACTTTAGCTTCTACTTATGAAGATATAAAACATATTGGTACCCACCCTAAAAAACATTATTTTAATATAACCATAGACATTTGTCTAAATCTCCCAAAATCAAACTTATTTTCTCTGTGGGGCAAATGCTTACTTATGCCTTCCAATAAACTTGATGAAAACTTATACTCTGGGCTGTGTGCAGTGGCTCACATCTGGAATCCTAGCACTCTGAGAAGCTGAGGCTAGTGGATTGCTTGAACTTAGGAGTTTGAGACCAGCCTGAGCAAGAGAGAGAGTCTGTCTTTACTAATATAGAAAAACTAGCTGTGAGAGTTGTGACAGGCATCAGTAGTCCCAGCTACTTTGGAGACTAAGGCAAGAGGATTGCTTAAGCCCAAGAGTTTGAGGTTGCTGTGAGCTGTGAAATGCCACGCCACTCTACCCAGGGTGAGAGAGTAAGACTCTGTCTCAAAACAAAACAAAAACAAAGTATACTCAGTAATCCCTAACTTTACTCTTATCAACAATACTATACCTCTTCCCTTATGTTACCCCAAACTAAATATGGAGACTTTTAGCATTCTTACAATGACTGGAGTAATATTGGACTTGCTAGTGGCACAACTGGCTTACTTAATTCAATCTTTTCAGTAAAAAGACTGTCTTTAAAAATAAGCCAGTTCACCATAAAATTAAACCCCCAAATTACTCTTCTACAATTACAAGTGAATTCCCTGGAAAGAGTTTTTTTTTTTTTTTTTTAAATTAAATCATAGCTGTGTACAATAATGCAATCATGAGGTATAATGTGCTGGTTCTATATACAGTCTGAAATATTTTCATTGAACTGGTTAACATAAATGAACTCTTGATCTCCCAACTGCCACTCAAGGAGACGCATGCGCCATGCTAAAAAAAAAATCGATGTTTATTAGTCAGTCAGAAAAAATACAGACTAACCTTCAAGACTATTTTAAAAAGGACTGATATGCTTCAGGACAGGGATCTCTCATTAAATTTGGTGAAATTTCAAACTGTGTGTGGCCATACTGCTCTTAGTTAACACTTCTCTTAGGACCCCTAATGGCTTTACTTTTAACATCCATTTTCAGACCTTTCTCTACTATTTAACAATATTCATAGAAAACCAAATTTAAGCACTTGCTGTTTCCCTTCAACAAAACCCTTACCTGGCCTCTATTCTAGTTTTTAAGACCATCCAATTTCAGATACTCCCTCTTAAGGACCCTCAAACTGAACTAACAGACAAACTCCATGACCCTAAGTCAACAAAAAAGTTACAACAACCAAACCATGTCCCAACCTCCCAGTTTCTCAGCTCATTGATAAAAATATTAATTTTATACAAAGGGAGAAAGAAAGTTTGACATTGCCAACAAACTAACAAAAAAAAAATATCTAATAAAAAAAAAGATAAAGAGCATTACTGCCCCTTTGTTTGATTACATCTGTAGCTTAACTCATCTTTAAGATTAACCATCTGAGGCTTAAGTCATCTTTAAGATTAACAACCTTGTTATCTTTAAGAGTTTGTTTTCAGAACATCTGAGAAGCACTGAGCAGACAGGAGGAGGTGACTCTCCCCCCAAACCCACATTCTGGGAGACTGATAAACCAGCCTCACAGAGGACAGAGAGAGAGAGAGAGAGAGAGAGAGAGAGAGAGAGAGAGAGAGAGAGAGAGAGAGAGACCGAGACCCTTCACAGCTGCCTTCTGCTATTAGTTTGCTACAATTAATAAAGCTCCGAACCCCTTACCCCCAGGACTGGCTTTTCTCTCTTTCTTTCATGCTGTGTCCCTCCTTTGGGAAGGTAAATAAACTTTCTTTTCTTAAAACTACTCTTATCTTTATGTCAAGGACTCTTTCTCATCCAGCACTGTGAGTTGTCACCCTATGAGGAGAGTGTGTTCTCAACTTGAATGACTTCCCGAGCAACTTTTGCAGTGAAGGTTCATGTTCTCTCATCTACACATTCAAGTCTCTGCTGGGGCAGGTAGTTAGGGAAACACCTGCATACCTCCAACCAAAAAATCTACACATTGTGTTTACTTGTTGATTTCCAAAATGCAGAAGCACAAGGCATGATATCTGCTCCAGGGATTTTCATTTACTTCTTGCTGAGAAAAATTTAAATTTTTCTAGCTAGAATGACCATATAATTTATTTCTAACTGTAAAATATATGTATGTATATGTATATATATATATATATATATATATATACATATATATATATATATACATATATATATAAAAAACAAACAGTGTGGTTTTCGTCTACTCTTTACTCTCACACAGTCGTGAAACACTTCTGAAACCATATCTGTGAGTTTCTTTCCTCATATGCCAAGCAATTCTCCAGAAGATTCCCCAGTGGACACCAGTCGAGTGTCCAATGGTTCAATTCAATTCTGACAGTGTCTCCCTGGAGACTGTATCACTTCCCATGTCCCCTTCTGTGGGTTTGATTAATTTGCTAAAGCAGCTCACAGAATTCAGGAAAACACTATCAGAAAAGGATTTAATAAAGAATATATATGCACAACCAGATGAAGAGAAGCAGAGGGTGAGGTCTGGAGAGGTCCTGAGTGCAGGAGCTTCTGTTCTCATGGAGTTGAGGTGCACCCCCTTCCCAGGGTTCATCACTCTGGAAGCTCTCTGAACCCCATAATTCAGTGATCTTCATGGAGGTTTCATCACATAGGTATGCTTGATTAACTCCATTTGAAACCTCTCTTCCCCTGAAGAATAGGAGCTGGGGCTGAAAGCTTCAAGCTTCTAATCATGACTTGCTTTTCTTGGTGACAAGCCCCCATCTATGAGCCCACTGAGAGTCATCTCAGTAGAACAAAAGATACTCTTATTACCAGGAAATTTCATAGGATTTAGGAGCTCTGTGCTGGAAACCAGGTCAAAAGCCAAATGTTAGAACACAACGTTCTCTTAACACTCCTGTCTACAAGGGAAGATTAGGAGCTCTGTGCCAGGGATTGGGGCAGAGAGCCAATATGTGTATTTTGTATTATTTCACACCAACTCAGGACAATTTTGAGTGAAGAGGGTAACTATGTACAGTCAGCAGAAAACTGAGGTAGGTGGTCATCCTATCTAGAGCAAGCTGGGGCTCATGGGTCATTCTGCCTAGACAAGGGACATAACAGGAGATAACATGAGAGTCAGCAGGCTGAATCAGCCTCAAGACAACTGACGGCTTCTAATATTCAATCACTTCTCTCATTTGGGAACATGGGATAGGTTCTGAGGCAAATCAGTTAACAACCCCCTGAGAATACATACTTTTTCATCTGAAAATATGTTATGTACAAAATGTCTGACTTGATGTGAATTTGAAGATAATTTTTTTTTTTTTTACCAGTCAAGAACCAGCTTTATTGTCTGACCCAGCAAAACAACTAAATACCAAATATTTATAAGGTTACACACACACGCACACGCACACACACACACATTTCTAGTCTAGCTAGTAAACGAAGGAAAATGAGAATTCCCTTTGAACAAATGACACTGTGGTAATCTGCAACTCTACTCTAGTCCTTGGTAAATAGGATCCCCCTACCTAAAATCTGATGTGGTTTGAATTGATAAAGAGAGAACTTTTCTGATCTCACAAATTTAGAAGTGTTGCCTCAAAGTTTTCATGGACTGCCACTACTGGTGCTTGTGTTGTTTTGTGTGTAGGCCAAATCACTCCAGATGGCCCCATGCTGCCTCCCCAGTGCCCTCATTAAGGCAAAGCTGATGGTGTCTACTGGGAGACAAGTGATCCATCCAGGTTTCATGAGTGTGCTAATGGTAACATTGTGGCCAAAAGGTGTCTAGAGGGTCTGTGTTTGACCAGTGAGTGCTCTAACTGGCCTTGAATGGAAAGAATGGGTTGGAAGGGAATGAAGATTTCCTGGAGTTTTTTCTAACTCAATAAATACATGAAACATGACACTTCTTTGCCAATCATTCAAAATATTATTTTTCTTTCCTTAGTATTACTTCTTCTTGTTTTCTTTTCGTATAGTTTAGAAAGTCATTTCCATGCTGGACACTCTATGAAGAGAATTAAGCATATTCATAGGCCAGCACCCTGAAGGAGAATGAACTCACAACTAGAAAACACATTTTGAACAAATGAAAGTTACCTATTTACAATGAACACAAAGAATAACCTTATTTAATTTTATTCATTATTTCTCAAACTGAACTCACCTTATTTTCTGCTGAATCAATTTTCCCTTAAAAACTTCTCATTGAACTCTGCTTTTTTTTCTTCAGTTTTAATGAGGTATAATTTAAAAATAAAAACTGTATATATTTAAGGTGTACAACTTGTGAAATGATCACCACAATCAAGTTAATTAACATAATCTATCATTTCACATAGTTAACTTGTAGGCTGTGTGTGTGCTGAAAAAACTTAAGATCCAAGCTCATGTTCTTCACCTTTGCAGGAGGCCTTTCTGGAACACTCCTAGCTCTTGTCCATTTACAGAGATCAAATGATTGATAGTCCGTCAACCATATTAATATTAACTTTGGTTATTAAGACTTTTAACTTCTTCAATATTGTTTTATAAATGCTTTTCTACGGAGAAACAGGGAACTGACAGGCACTGAGTCAGGAAGTGTCATAATAGTCTCAAATTATCCTGATCAAAACAGGATGGAGACAGGGCAAGTTCCAACCAGTTAGAACCAAGATGGTGAAACACTGTACCTTATATTAATATTCTTCCTTTTGGTTAGCCTATAATTAGGCGGTTGCTTAAATAGAAAGGCAACAGGAACCGGGAGCTGGTTCACTTCTGCAGGGAGAACAAGCCTCTACTCTGTCTGAGTAGACTTTCTATACTTCACTGAATGAATCTCTCTTTTACTTTGTTGTGTCAACCCGCTCCTGAATTCTTTCTAGTGGGAAGCCAAGGACCCACTTGGATGTCAAGTGGTTCCCAAAATTGGAAGTCACTTTCCTATTTAAATGAAATAAATTCTAGGAAAATATGGACAATCAAATGGTATAGAAAGAAGCAGGAAACCTAAATAGACCAATAACCATGGGAAGTATTGAAAGTGTTATTAAAAAGTTTCCCTCAAAGCTCCAAAGCCAATCTTATCAAATATTTAAGAATCAATTAAATGTTTCTAGCACATAGGAAAGTCTTATCAATTCACTTACATTTTACCTCTACCCGATAAAGAATCAGTAAATATTTTTTTGAACATCTATTACTTCTCAGACATTCCGCTGAACCCTGGGTATCAGAAGTGACAAGATATGCAAATTTCTTTTCTTTGCAGCTCTTACTAGCCATAAGAAATAAATCATATCCCTGGATCAAAAACCCCAATAGTATACTATGTCAATTCTCACATATTAATCTCTAAATATACTGAAAATCTCGCCCTGTGCACCTGGGGTGGCAGGTTCAAACCCCGCCAGGGCCTGCTAAACAAACAAAACAAAAATATACTGAAAATCTCAACAGGCTGTGTGTGTGTCTATGTGTACATGGATGTTTTAATTTGACAAATTGATTATGAGATTCATCATGAAAAAATGTGAATGTACTCAAGAAAATATTTTGTAATAGGAAAAGTAATAAAGACTTGTCCTGTGAAATGTCAAAATGTTACATCAAGAATTTGTATATCAATGGAAAATAATACAAAGTTCAGAAATAGGTGTGGATGCAGAGAGAAGGGAACATTTCTACTCTGCTGATGGGAATGCAAACTAATCTGGCCTTTTTGGAAAGAAGTTTGGAGAATACTCAAGGAACTAAAAGTAGACCTACCATTTGATTCTGCAATTCCTCTACTAGGTTTATACCCAGATGATCAAAAATCATTTAACAACAATGAAATTTGCACCACAATGTTTATTGCAGCTCAATTCATAATTGCCAAGACCTGAAAGCAGCCACGTGCCCATGGCCCCAGCTTGTGGTATATGTACACCATGGAATACTATGCAGCCATAAAAAGATGGAGACTTCACATCATTTATGTTTACCTGAATGGAGCTGGAACATATTCTTCTTAGTAAAATATCTCAATAAAGGAAAAAAAGTTTCCAATGTACTCAATACTACTATGAAATCAATATATAATCACTTATACATTCATACGAATGATAAAACATAACTATAGTCCAGAAAGTAGAAGGGAAGAGGAGAGAGAGGGGAGGTGAGGGGAATGGTCCGGAGGAGGGAGGGTATTTGGTGGGACCTCACCTAATGTGCATAATGCAATAGTACATTTCAAAACTATTAAGAAAAGAGTATAATTGTCTTACCACAACAAATAAGTAAACGAGGTGATGGATGTGTTAATCAGTTTGATGTAAGCATTTCACATTGTATATCAAATCAGTACACCGAACCCCATAAATGCATCAATGCACACAGTTATGATTTATTTAAAAAAAATAAAAAAAGTTCAGAAATAATTTTATATTCCTTGAAATGTATTCAATTTTCCTTTTTCAGGCCACTGGGTTCCTATTGGTAAGACACTACTAATTTCAGTGCATCAGTGAGTTGGTGTGTATGATTCAGTGTTCATGCCCAGCAGGCTATAGAGGTCTCTCAGGAAATGATAGAAGTAGGAGGTAAGTGTAAGGTGAATGTTCCTCTTCCAGAGGATCAGAAAGATTTCTAGGTCAATTTTCAGGCTACTGTGAAATGAAAAAACGTAAGTTTTCTTTCAAGGGAATTAAGAACCATGTTTTTGGTGTTAGACAAGTAATAACACATGAGAATTTTGGAGACCTTGAGGATTAATTTTTATACACTTAGTAAGACTAATTTCCTAGAAATATCTTGGGCTGGGTTACCTACCCTTCTGTTTGCCTATGTATGTGTTTACTTGTCAAAGAAGAAAGGAAGAGGGTGGGCACCATTTACTCTGCAAGATTCAGATTGGTCCCTAAAGGCTGGGGAGTGTCTAGCTTGATGGAGGCCCTGCAGACACTGGCTACATGTAGTCAGGCACATTTTACCATCGTAGGTGCCCATGGTGGATGCAAAGCAGTTGGGTGGAGCCTGGTCATCACACTGACGTCAGACCCATCAGAACCTCCACCAACAAGGTAGGCCTAAGGCCAGAATCATGTCTGGAATAAGAAGAAGAATCAAATTTAGGGTTTATTGAGGGCACTTCCTGTCTCTGGAGACCAGCAGGTAAGTGGTTAAAATCTGAGAATCTGCTTTAAAATATGTAGTTAAATCAGTCAGAAACTTGGGAGAATATTAATAAGCAACTCACAGTGGGGCCAATTGTTCCTGCCCTGTGCTTCCAAGGACTGTAATATCCTGTAATATCCCTATCTCTGCTACTAATTTCTGAGTTCCTGGATGGCAGTGATGGTGTCTATCGATTTCAATTTTTGAATCTTTCATACCACGGTCATTTAAAAACTGCCGGGCACGGTGACTTACACCCATAATCCTCACACTTTGGGAGGATTGCTTGAGCTCAGGAGTCTGAGACCAGCCTCAGCAAAAGCAAGACTCTGTCTCTACTAAAAATAGAAAAACTAACCGGTGTAGTGGCTCACACCTATAGTCCCAGCTGCTCGAGAGGATGAGGAATCAGGATCGCTTGAGCCCAAGAGTTTGAATTTTCTGTAAGCTAAGATGATGCCATGGCACTCTACCCAGGGTGACAGAGTGAGATTCTGTCTCAAAACAAAACAAAACAAAACAAACAAAAAAACAAACAAAAAAACCCCAAAACCAAATAAAGAAAAAAATTAACTGCCATGTTTGTGTGGAACTAGCTTCCAGAACAACCTTCAGTGATTCTTGCCTCTCGTTGTTCAGACCCTTTGTGATGCCCTCCCACGTTGAGTAAGACTGATCCATGTGACCAATGGGATATTGGGGACATGATGGAATGTGACTTCTACCATGCTCTTTCTTAAATTACTTTCTTTGGGAGAATCCAGGTGCCACTCAACAGCCCCGTGGAGAAATTCACAAGGAAATACTGGGGCCTCCCACCAGCAGCCAGCACCCTCTTGCCAGCCATCAAGTGAGTCATCTTGTCTCAGCTACATCTCAATGACTGCACCAGCCAACACTTCCACTGTAACCTTGTGGGAGAAACCAAACCAGGCCCACCTACTAAGCGCTCCGGAATTATAGAAACTATATGAAATAATAAATATTGCTTGTTGTTTTAAGTGGCTACATTTTGGAATAATTTGCCATAGTCATAGACAAATAATGTAGTGGAGAATAGCTTAAAGATCATCCAACACCAGAACTGCTGAAGATGAGACATTCATTTATTCAAGCCATGTTTACCAGGTGCCCAGTCTGTACCAGGTACCAGGAATCCAAAGATGATCATTGCACTCAGGGGGTATGAACCACATTCTTCCTGAGCAGGCTGAAAGGAGGCTAGATGCACTGAGGGAAATTCTTGGCCTGGGACAAGGATTTGCTTTCAGGCTGGCAGTTGGCCCAGTACCTGTGCCCACTCTTATCTGCCTGGCATATCCCCAGTTCTGAGGCTACAGCTGCTAGTAGTGGCACATCTATGGCCATGGGGGTATCAAGGTGAGATAAAGCAGGCCCAACACCTGTGAATCCTGGCTCCCACACAGCACTGAGCTCTCTCCGTCATACCTCTTCTCTCCCCACCCCACAGCTCCACTCTGTTTTTGTCTAAGGAGTCAGGCTCTGCAAAGTAGGTCACAGTGTATTTCACAGCCTGCTTCTACCTCACCCCCCAGGATGAATAGAAGGGGAAGAGTATAGGGTCCACATTTCTCTGGGGGAGCTGCCCTAGGCTGCACCAAGGCAAGAGGAGGCTGAAGAGCTGGAAACTGCAGCATCCCACGGCTTCCCCATCCTTTCCCCAGAGCTGTGGCAGGAAAAGCAGAAGGGGCTGAGGGGGGGAGGTGATGATGAACCGGATCCCACCCAAGACGCTTGCTGCTGGCTTTGGGTGTCAGACTTGGTCCTCCAGGAGGAAAATTACTTGCTTTAAATGAATGGTCCAATATCTCATATCTATCCTTCATGTGCTTGCCCGGTCCTGAGCCCAGACCTGGGGACTCCAGTTCTTGCACAGAGCCCTACATCCACTCTCCAGGCATCCACGTCCTCAGGGAAAGGTACTCGGACTCAGTGCCTAGCTAAGGCCTCCAACTATCAGCAGTTCTGTTGGAGTAGCCAGGTCTGGGCTGGTGAGGGGGCCTTTGCTGGCTCTGCAGGGTCTCTGTGTCTCTCTGGGGGAGGCTGAGGGTACTCACTCTAATGAATCTGGGATGGATGTAAAGATGGGAACGTGACAGCATTGGGACCTTGGGTCACAAGGTGGCAGCTGTGCTGCTCCAGTAGTGATAACAGGGGTTTCCCCCTTTTATAAGGCTCAGACAAGAGGCTGAACCAGATGGCCACAGTGGAGGCACAACAGGGAGGAAGCTGCTCTGGGCCATGTGTCTCCCAGCCATAGAGGTGTCCTAGGAATGGGGCAGGAGAGCAGGCATCTGTTCAAGTGAGGTTCCTCCAAGGAATCTGGCTCATCCTCTGGGCTCTGAGCAGAGAGACCTGAGTTCCAAGCCTCTGAGTAATAAAACTGGGACCTGGGATAGCCCACTAATTAATACCAAGGCTCTTGGGCTTTACAACCCTGCAAGTCTCCTGTGTAGCAGCAGATCCTGACTAGGAAGACTGAAGATTTCCTGTTTTTGTGGGGGGTTTTGTTTGTTTCAGGCGTGGTTGTTCTGTTGCAGGTGCAACTAATTAAGAAATAACAAACACCCTTTCTGCCGAAGACGCCATCTTCCAGTAATTCACCAAAATGACAAACACAAAGGGAAAGAGGAGAGGCACCCAATACATGTTCTCTAGGCCTTTTAGAAAACATGGAGTTGTTCCTTTGGCCACGTATATGCGAATCTACAAGAAAGGTGATATTGTAGACATCAAGGGAATGGGTACTGTTCAAAAAGGCATGCCACACAAATGTTACCATGGCAAAACTGGAAGAGTCTACAATGTTACCCAGCATGCTGTTGGCATTGTTGTAAAC
>CAUYPK010125985.1:0-16031 GCA_963574355.1 Loris lydekkerianus
ATTATATAAAAAAAAACCAACACATTGTGCACCACATATGCATAAATGTATTCATGATCTATGTGTATTTAACTTAATTAAAAAATTAAAAATAAGTTACAACCCAACGACTCATCAGCACAACCCCAGCCGCCCCACCCCCCCCCCCACCCCCCCCCCCCCCCCCCCCCACCCCCCCCCCACCCCCCCCCCACCCCCCCCCCCCCCCCCGCCCCCCCCCCCCCCCGGCCCCGGCCCCCCCCCCCCCGGGTAATGGGTCAGGCCACATCTATGGTGCATCTTAGAATGGGTACAGGCGATTGCACTGATGTACACAGCTATGATTTAACAATAAAAAAAAAATTAACACGTTGTACCCCACATATGCATAAATGTATTCATGATCTATGTGTATTTGACTTAATAAATAAATGATCTGCAGAAAAAAAAAAAGATGAGAACACACACACACACATACACACAAAAAGACAGTGGTCAGGAAAGGCCACTGACAGGCCAGAGGGGAGAAACCCACAGGGATATCTGACGGGGAGTAAACCCACCCACCAGGCTGGACCACAGGAACTTTTCTGTGGTTACTAATCACTGGGAGCACCTAACAATGAAGGCAGTGCCCCCGCTTCTGAAGCTGCAAGCAGGGACAGCAGGGTTCAGATGATGGCATGACAAATCCTCCCTGTGGGAAGCCTTGGTACAAGCTTGACCTTGACCAGCCTGACATGTGGCCAGCCCTGCTGAAGACTGTTTCCCAAGCACTTGACCAAGGCGATGGTAATGTTATTAGCTGTCTACTCTTTGCAGCACCACACAGCCTCCCACTCTTTTCTCCTTTTAAGACCTCCAGAAAAAGGTGTTATTATTCTCTCCCTTTCCCAGATAGGAATATAGAGGTTCAGGAAGGTGAGCTGACTTGCCCAAGGTGGTAGTAGGAAGCAGGAAGACAAACCTCAGTTCCTGACTAATCAGCCCCGTAACCAGGCTTTTTGGGGATGTGACTCAGGAGCAGGATACAATCAAAATACAAAACGGCATCTTCCAAAGTGAACACAGCCCATTGTGGGCTGAGAAGTTAGGGGCAGTGTCAGGACTTAGAACTGAGCCTCATCCTGGGAATTCAGTACCCACGTCAGGGATGGGGGCAGGGGATGGATGCTTCTGAGCCAGGAACTGCCTTTCCTCACATGCACTGAGGTTGGTAGAGCCCTTAGTCAGAGCCCTGGAGCATTTCAAAGCAAAGAAGCATTCCCAAGGGTTGCCAGCTGTCATGTTTATAATGAAATTTGCTTTCAAAGCCCAAGGCCATGCTAATGACAAAATAAAACAAACCTGGGAAGTGGAAGAGGTAGGCTGAGTGAGTGGGTAGGGAAATGCCAGGAAACTTGCACATGGGCACTAAGCACCAGCTGTTGTGACTGAGGTGCCTACACACGTGCACACACACAGTGCGAATGTACACATACGCTGGCACACAGACACTCACTCTTACCAGGCGACTTGATGGCAGGGATGGGCCTTAAGTGCTCAATTCAAGAGACCTGGAAGCTGATTCCAGCTCTGGCCTTGACATACTAAATGCCCTAACATCTCCAAGTCTTGGATTATTAGTATGAGTATGATTATTAGTACTTACTTCTCAGGTCGTTAGAGTGAATGCCATGTGAATATAAAATAAAATAAAGTAAATAATCCCAGTTTTACCACTGACACACTGAGTGGTTTTTGGTGGATAACTACTGAACTGTTTTCCTAGCCCCCCCCCCCTTTTTTTTTCAGTTTTTGGCCAGGGCTGGGTTTGAACCCACCACCTCCAGTATATGGGGCCAGTGCCCTACTACTTTGAGCCACAGGCATCGCCCCTGAGCCCCTCCTTTTTTCTGGAAGCTTCCTCTTTGCTCCCTTGCATGTAGTTGCCATAGGCTGTAGCCATGGAGGCAGTCCACATGGACAGCCAAGAATGTGAACTTGAAATCAGACTGCTCAGCTGCAAATTCCCATCTCCTAGGTTTGCGTCTTTGGATTAGCAACTTAACCTGTCCAAGCCTTAGTTTCCTCCTAAGAAATGGGGATGAGACTCATACCTGTTTCAGGAGATTGTTGGAAGGTATATCTGACAAAATGCCTGTTTCAGTGCCTAGCCCTGACTTGGCCTCAGCTGGAAAATAAGCAGGTTGGAGCTAAGACGGCTGAAGAGTCTTCCAGCTCTGAGCTCCTGGAAGACCGTGGAACAAACAGATGGAATCATAGTATCACCAAAAAACTAGAGCTGCACATAGAATCAGGTCTACTTCAGGGCTGTAGATGTCTCTGAAGCCAACACCCCTTTTGTTGTGTGTGTGTGCTCTGAATCTTTTCCTTATTGTTGTCTGGTTAGCGCCCCATTGGACATCCATACCACGTTTTAAGCCCCTGCTCTGTGATCACTGTGGGGAACATTACAGACAAGGCCACTTCCTTGTAGACACTTGAGATCAAGAACCTGGCCATGTTGCTCTGGACCTCTCATCCTGCTTGTAGACTATTGTTCTGGACTCTGCTGTTTTACACTTCCATTGTCTTGCATTTTTAAATGTCACTTTCCCCTTCTAGATAGTGAACCCTTTGAAGGCAGAGTCTGTGCTTATTTTCTTATTCTTTTGTAATTAATTTTTTTTCAGGGTAACAGAGATTTTATTTAGGAAGAACAAAGAGAAGGAGCACTTCCAAAGACAGTTGGAAGTGGGTCTCTCTCAGGAAGGAGAAAAGGTGAGAGAGACCTCTTCTTATTGTTGTATTTCATGAGATGAGGTCTTAAACTCCTGGATTCAAGCCATCCTTTTGCACCATCCTTCCAAATAGCCAGGATTCCCACGGCACCCAGTTTTGTGTCATTTTCTTCTTGATGGTACTAGTGTTTACCAGGTACTCATTCACATGTTTGTGGCATGAATGAATGATATGAACAGAATGAGAATTTCAGAGGAAAACAGGAAAGTGGAAGGTCTAGAACTAAGTATGTTGAGGGAAGGCACTTTGAGAACTGTAGGCACTTAAAGGCTTGTTATGTGAGGGAGGCCTCTCATCCCCGTTTTACAGATGACAAAGTAGAGCCTCAGAACATGAGATCCCCTTGTCGGAAGTCAGAATGCTTGGAAGGAAGATGGCCAGGATTGAAGGCAGGCTTGTCTTCATAGCAGCACTCTGACTCCCTACAGTTAAAAAATAATAAAATAAAAGGCCAGAGGCTCCTCAGGGCAGGAATGAACATGAGGGAGGGAAGTCCCAGTGGGGAGGTATCTATCTCAAGCCAAGAAAGAACTTCTAAAAGCCAGGGCTGGCCTCAAGAGGAATGAGTAGTGGGACTCTGGTCTCAGGAGGGCACACAAGAAGAAAGGGATGACCGGAGGGTCAGTTGGTTCCTGTTTATGAAGCTGAAGGAGCTGTTTTCAGCCCCGACCCCCGACAGTGCAGAGCACCCCCTACCCCAGTGCCGATGTGCAGCCACAGGCTCCCAGGCAGAGACTTCGCCCATGCTCTGCTCTGATAAGCCCAGGCACAGCCATGCGACAACCCCGCCCTGCCACCCTGCCTCCAGCCCCCCAGTTCAGTGTGGTCTGAGGACCCCGGGGGTGGGCCACTGAGTTAGGAGCTGCATGGTTCTTCACCGTCCCACAGTGCAGCACGGGGGTGGCAGCAAGCGCTGAGAGCCCTGGCTCCGGAGGTGTTATCCCCTCCCTCCCACCGCCTGGAGTGTCAGGACCCCCGCCTGGCTGGGAGGCACTGCTTTCTAGGCCTGACGCCCTGACAAGGGAACCACTGCCTTCTGAGCGCCTGCTGTGGAACCTGCAGCTCTCATTACTGGTCTGGCCTCCCCAGCCCCCAAGTAGGTTCCCTGGCCTCTCCATGCCCCAGTTTCCCCACCAGCAAGACTGGGTCATCACAGTCATAGCTCCCACTTGTCCATGGGGCTTTGATGAGTGGAATGGACATAAGAGCACAGACATCAAGCACCTTCTCAATCCTGCAGCCTGAGAGCTCTGTGACATGACAAAAGTGATCTTGTGTTACCAGATGAGGAAACTGAGGCTCAGAGCAAGAAAACCGTTCATCCCCGATCAAATGGCCAACACGGGGCAGAGACTAGATAGGAGTCCACACAGGTCTGATGCCGAGTCTGGCTCCTTCTCAACTGCTGGGCTCTTGGGGTCCCAACCTCCACTCTGCCCCAAAGCCTGACTATCCCTCAACCACACACAGCCCTCCATGCCGCGGGGCCACATTCCTCCATGGCTAGGAGGGGAGAAGGTCCCTGGGATCATCCCTGGCCCTGGCACAGCTTTTCCATCTAGCTGAGGCCTCTCAAAGCAAATGAGTGCACAAGGTTTGGGCCGGATGGCAGCTGCTACATGGGGCATTAGTCCCTGTCAGCAGGGAGGGTCCCATCGGTTGGGCCAAGTAGGAGGAGCAACATGGGGACAAGAAAGAAGCTGGAATCCTCAGGCCACAGCAAGGCTGAGGTTACCCTTGGGTTCAGGAAGTGCCTGTGGCTGCCCTCTTCCTGGGCACACAGCTGGTGGTTCTGAAGAATGCACAGAGCACCCTTGGGTTCAGGAAGTGCCTGTGGCTGCCCTCTCCCTGGGCACACAGCTGGTGGTTCTGAAGAATGCACAGAGCACCCTTGGGTTCAGGAAGTGCCTGTGGCTGCCCTCTCCCTGGGTACACAGCTGGTGGTTCTGAAGAATGCACAGAGCTGCTGTCCAAGGGGCAGGGTATGAGGGAGCAGAGCTGGCAGGGAAGCAGCATTGTCCAGGGGAGGTGGGAAACCAGCACGGGTCCAAATCCCCAAGTAGCACTTACTATCTGTGGGATCCTGAGAAACCTGCCCTTCCTATCTGAGCCTGTTTCCCCACATGGAAGATAGGAAGTGTGATCTGACCTTACACGATCTTGGGAGGATGCACGGTGCCAGGGTCCAGACACAGTGGGTGCCCCCTAAATGGTTACTCTTGGTAAGGTCTTGCAGATCCCAGACTCTTAAAACCTTCAGATCTGTGAGTCTCCCTTGGAGGACACAGGTACCAAACAGCCTGCTGGACAGAAGGGGGCCCTCCAGCATGAGAGGGACAGTTCTCCACTGGTTCACAGCCCACCCCAGGGCCTTGCACCCTCCGGATAGACTTCATTGCCTCTCTGCCTTTGTGAGTTTCCTTCCCAAATCACCCCAGAGAAGCTAATAAGGTGTAATAGCGATGGATTTCCCTGGTCTAAGCTGGGCTTGTGGTCTCACCTCTCTGCTGCCCCAGCTCCAGCCTCAGTGGCAATGCCCCACCAGGAACATCGGGTAAAAGGCCAGGGCTCACTCACTCCTTGAGTGTACTTGGGGCCATAAATGGTGGGGGTCTGACTGCACTAGGATAGAGCTGACTTTCCAAGGGTAGGTGTTAGGGCTTCTTTAGGAGACAGGCTGCTGGATGGTGTGAGAGGAGCTCTAGGACCCTAAATAGGTCTGGGTTGGAATCTGCCTTTTCTTGTGCTTGACTTTGAGCAAGACCCTCCCTTTTCCAACTTCACTTTTCCTCTGTAAGGTGGAGTAATAATGTCCACCTCATCTGGTTACACGAGACTAAATGAGATCACATGTAAAAAAACATCATTTGATCTTTTTGTGAGGATGTGGAGAAGTTGAAACCATGGTTGCTTATACAGGGTGGCCATCAATTTTGTGTGCAATTTTAAATTAGACACTATTTTAAATTATACATGAATTTTATGGCCATCCTGTATTTGTCTGAGTCTTTCTTTTCAATTCTCTTGTGTAACAGTGGAGTTGCTGGGTCACATGGAATTCTACATCGAACTTTTTGAAGAACTGCAAAACATTTCCACAATGGCAGGGTGATTTTACATTCCCACTCCGAGAAGGGAGGGAACCCTGCACAGGACAGGGACACTGTCTTTGCTGGAACAAGAGGGAAGGCACAGAGTGTAGGCACAGGGTGGGTCAGCAGGTTGCTCTGAGGGCAGGGCAGTGAGGGAATAACTTGGTTCTTGGCTGGGGGAGGGGTACGAGCAGAGAGAGGGAAGCCAGGAAAACACGTGGACCAGGGAAAAGCGTGACATTGTCAGCTTGGAGAACAAAGCAGAGTGTGGGAGTGTTTGGGGGCAAGCAGAGGCACCAAGTTGTACCCCTGTGGTCAAGCTGCTCCTCCCATAAGTAACAGTGCACTGAACACCTTTGCGGGTCAAGCCTTTTTACATTGAGTACTAGTTTTTTGGATCCAAGTCCTGCAGGTAGATGTGACGCCGTGGATTCAGTGATATGAACATTTGAAAGACTTGTGACAGATATGGAAAGCACATTGGCAAGTCAAAACAATAGTTAGGACTTATACCCCAGCAACCAACAAGAGAGGGCTCTTGCACCAGATCTCTGTCACGGTATTATTTTTAAAAATCCTCGCTAATTGGATAGCAAAAGGGAGTATCTTGTTACTGTGCTTATTCGTTTTCCATTTCTTGGATTAATGGAGGGAACCATTTTTCACAAGCATATTAGCTATTGGTCTTTTCTCTCGTAGATTATTCTTTGTGGCATATTTAAAGAGTCTCCATGGCACATCTCACACAGCACTTCAGGAGCAAAGCAGGCAATGAGCTTGTAGAAAGGGGTTTTGTGGCCCTTTTATTTTCCTGACAGTTGCAATGGCATGAAGAAACAAAAAGAGTAAACTGAGTCAGGGACATGAGCAGCATATTTTAAAGCTAGTTCAAAATAGGTGGGTTCATTAACGTTGTCACCTGTGTCTCTCTCTTTCTTACCACACACAGACATACGCATGGGTATGCTGGTGGCAGTGAGGAACGACGTACAGAGTTATATCTCAGCTCAGCTTTCTGTGATGACTTTTATTAATTATTGAATCATTTGATAAATAATTCACGATTTTCCAGCTGGTGAAGACATCATCAAAAATTTGTTGGGTGGAAATCAAGCCCATGGTCTTCCTGAAGCTGGAATAAATCCTGACTATATTTCCACATAATGTATGAGTGAAGGTGTGAGTGAGTGTGTGTGTGAGTACACACCCATGTGTGTGTATGCAGGAAACCTCCTGGGTGTTTGCTGAGTGAGGAACGAGTGTGTGAGTGATTGTGTGTATAAGAATGTGGTGTGAGCATTTCAATGGAGGTGCATCTCCTGGGTAATAATAGGCTAAAAAGGAATTTCTCTGGGGGCTTTATATTCTGCATTTCAACCAGCGCCTTTGGTCTCTGGTGCTGGGAGCAGTAGTTCTATCTGTATAGAGCATTTCTAATGAAAATGTCCAGATTTAGTTCAAATAGAAGAAATTAAAATAAAAAATATGCCTGCATCAGGGAGCAATAAGGAGCAGGGCCAGAGGATGACCACAGGAGCATCACTTCCAGTAGGAAATTCTCTCCAGTTCCTCAAGCTGGGCTCCTTAGTGCCTGGCCCATAGTAATTCCTGGGCCAAGGCACTGAAGAATACAAAAGATAAAGACAAGAAATTCCTTTGAAAAGGAAAACAAACCCCGCTGTCCGCAGGGTTTCTAGTCTGACAACTTTGGTCATCAGTGGTCATTATTTACTTAATGTTTCTGCCTATAAAATCTTAATAAATCTCTGCCCTATGACCACTAGGTGCTTTTGTGAGACCTCTGAAGAGAGGTAGGCATCATGAGAGGTGGGAAGAACACAATTCAGGGGACGTGTTTTGGTTCCTGTCTAGTCTCTACCTCTTGCTAGCAGGGGCAGGTTGCTTTGTTTTTCTCAGGCTATTTCCCCCCGGGGAAAACAGAACACTATTACCTATGAGGCAGGAGCAAATAAAATAACACAGGATTATGGTATGAATTGAATGGGTTGACCTGGCACAGTGCTTGGCACATCTTTGGGTCATAATACTATTATGTTTATTTCATGTTCATCCCAAGGCGCAGCATCTGGGCACTCCCCAGGTCCCAGAACACCATTGATTGGTGTCTAGTTGCAATATTAATGACCAAGATACAAGCATTAAAATCTCCAACTCTGATGGTAGATATAGCTACAGGGAATGACAATTACGTTTGTGCACTCATCCTAGAATAAGTGATACATACCTCATTGCTGAATATCCCTCCACTCACCTTTGAAGTACTCCTCCTGGGAAGGTATCCACCAACACCAGTGCCTAGTCTACTCCTGAAAGCAATTCTGGAACTCTTTTTCTGGAATGGTCATAGAGCAATCTTGAATGTCATCAAAACGTCTTCCCTTCAATATTTTCTTTACCTTGGGGTAAAGAAAAAAGTCAATTGGGGGGGGGGGGCATGTCAGGTGAATAATGAGGGTGTTCCAACATAGTTATTTATTTACTGGCTAAAAACTCCCTCACAGACAGTGCCATGAGAGCCTGTGCATTGTGGTGATGCAAAAGCCACATCTTTCTCATGCAGGATTTTCTGTTCAGATTTCCCTGTTTCTCTATCAATGTTTACTCAGTCTGCTATGCTTCTCACCATCAGTTGATGATTTCGATTCACAATTCAATGAATCTTGGCAACACTTCTATCAGTTCTGCTTGTTACTGGCCACCCTGACCTCTCTTCATCAGTGATGTATTCTCTCCCCTCACAAAAACATTTAATCCATTTGGACACTGCCATTTTCTTTATGGACTAACTTGGACTAACATGTTCCTGATTTTGTTTCCATTCTTGCCAAATTTAACAAGAAATTTAATGTTTATTCCTTACTCTAATTCAAATTCCAACATTCTCATGACAACAAAAAAAGGCAACAATTGTAATGAACACCATTCAGCAACACACCACAATACATCAACATGAACACAGCTGTAAGACACTCAGACCAAGATTATGAAACCTTACTGAGTTACATGTACATTGCTGCCAATGTAAGGGCACAGTGGCAAGTTCACAAACTTAATTGTCAGACCTCATATTTCTCTTTTAGTCCTGTCCATTTCTGCTTCATGCATTTGGTCTTGTATATGCCAACTCATTTATAATTGTTTTGTCTTTCTGTTGAATAGACCTCTTTATTATTATGAAATGTCCCTCATTTACCCTAATAATAGGGTTTGTTGTGAAGTTTACTTTGTCTAACATTAATACAACACATATCAGCTTTCCTTTGTGTGTTTACTTTGTCTAACATTAATACAGTCACATATCAGCTTTCCTTTGTGTGGCATTTTTATGATATATCTTTTACTGCCCTTTATTTTTAATCTATCTGTGTCTTTATAGTTAAAAGGCATCTTTTTTTTTTTTTTTAAGAGTATTTAGTGTTTATTGAAAGACATGAAAAAGCTCTACTTTCAAGACAAGACTCAACAGTAAAGGGGTAGTGGAAATGGCTCACCCAAAGGGCACCTTTATAGACAGAATAATAGTTGGCTCTTGCTGTTATCTAAGTCTTACAAGCTCTGCTTCTTAATTGGGATATTTAACCCATTTACATTTGGTATAATGATTATGGGGGTTGGGGTTAAGCCTACAATCTTACTAATTTTTTTCTATTAGTCTCAGTTTTTTGCTTTTCTATTTGCTTTCCTGCTTTATTTTACCTTTTTTTTTTATGTGTTGCATTTTTAAGCTATAGTTTTTTTTATTATTTTGCCAGTTATTCTAGGGATTCTAATATATGTCTTTAGCTTATCACAATCTACTTAGAATCAATTTTATTCCATTTCATCTTTTATTATTCATACTTCTTAAGGATAAGAACATTGCAAAAGTATAATTATGGTTACCTTCTTATCCTTTGTGGCATAACTACCATATTTTTCATCTACAAGAAAGAGGCTTACAGGAGTTTAGAGCCAGGAATTATGAATATAAAAACCCCAAATGTATATATACAAGGTGGACATAAAATTCATGTGCAATTTAAAGTTACAACTATTTTAAATTGCACATGAACTTTGTGTCATAATACATTATATATATGATAATACTACAATACAGGTTTTTTGTTTTAATTTCTCTGCTGAGGTTCTTCATTTGTTTGCATCCTTTAACTCTTGTAAATATATTTAATAGCTTCTTTAATGTTCTTGTCTGACAATTCCAACTCTGGGTCATCTCTGGGTCTGCTCTTATTGACTATTTTTTTTTGTAATTATGGAACACCACACGGGTTCAAACCCTAGCTTCTCTACTCTTTAATTTTGTGACCTTAGGCAAATTAAAATCTCTGGACTATTTCCACTTCTGTATCTTGCAGGATTGTTACAGAGATCAAACAAGATAATGTAAGGTGAAGAGCCTGGGCCAAAGCAGGTGCTTTCTGAAAGGAGGCTTTATTGGCTTTTGAGATTAGGCTCATAAATTATGTCTCCCTATCTCTGATTGCTCCATCTGGATATCAAGTTGGTTGCTCTTTCTCTGTGACCCTTAACAGTTTGGGGTTACCTCTTAATCCTATAGTACTGTACTGTCTTACTCCCAGTCTTCCCTACTAGACTATGAGTCTTTGAAAGCAGAGGCAGGTTATATTCAACTCTGTGTTCCTTGATTCACAGGTCCTGCTTCATAGGTCCGCAATGCACATGTGCTATAGACAGCCGAAGCAGCCCCTCTCTAAGAAGCCAGAAGCCAGTTACACAGGCAGTGCAAATTATTACAGTCTGTAATATAGTAGAGTTACAGTGGTTCAGGAACTCTGCATGGATCAGCCAAACTGGGGTCCCCTGTGCCTCTAGCCCTGTAAATCATAATTGAATCTTATGCTGCACTAAACATGCTTATATTAGACATCATGTAAATACAATTGTGCTTTGCTCTTGATAAGCTACTGACATTTCATTTTCATAGCATCGACGTCTCATTATTACTCATTGCTCTTGCCGTGAAACCAAGAGTACCTTGTGTGGGCATTGGCTTTCTCTCCTCACCCAGCGCTTTCATGTCTAGTGAGAATTGTTCTCAATTCTCACCTTCCCATGTAACTCAGATACCTGACTCCTGGTCCACTGCTGTTTTGAATAAACTTGTGAGGCAGATATTGGTGAGGATAATGAGAAAAATTCTGAGAAAGACAAAAACTAGAGTATTACATTCCAGGCAGCATTATGTGTGCTAGTTCATTTAATCCTTACCAAACCTGGTCAGCAGAGGAAAGAAAAGTTCAGGGAGATGATGGACTTACCCACGGTCACATAGGTAGAAAATGCCCCGTCTTTCCAACTATTTGCTCAGTGTTCTTTTCAGCTGGCTGCTCATAGCACTCAGCTCTGCTCTCTGTCTTGGTGGACAGGTAGACAAGTGTCCTGACCCCACTAGTCATACCAGACACCCATGGCTCTGAGGAGTGGTATTTTTTTAAAGGGACATGACTCTGCGTAACAGAGTGACTGTACCTTGTGCTGGATGGATAAGATGGGTGGGTGACTGGGGAGACCTGGGAAGGGTGAGGGTGGTTCAAATGTCACTTGTTTAGGGCCAGGTGGAGTCAGAGCACACACCAGGCAGTTGACATGCATTATCTCCTTTCAGTCCCCACAACAACCCTGTGGGGTAACTATGATGCCCATTTCACAAATGAAGGATCAGAAGCCCAGAGAGATTCAATAACCTTCAGCTTCCAAATGGACCTGCTCTCCCTTGACCCCAAACCGGTGTCCATCCTTTGTCTCCTGTTTTTCCTGGTTCACAATTCAGTGTAGCTGAATTGTCACCTTCCTGGAATAGGACAATCCCTTAGGCTGGGTTAAGGCCCTTCTCTGCCCCAGTGCTCTCTTGCCTTTAACCCCAAATCTTAGTCAATTTTGTGCTGTTATAACAAAAGGGGCCTGACTGTGCCCCTGCAATGGCACCTTGAATGGTACAGCCTCCAGAGTGGAGAAACACTGTCCCCACATAGCAGAAGAGCAAGAGAGAATCCCTGCAAGCCCCTTTGATAGTGGCATTAATCCATTCATGAGGAGGGAGTCCTGGTGACCTAGACACTTCCTACTAGGCCCTGTCTCCCAACAACCTGGGAGTAAGTTTCCAAAACATAGATTTTAGGGGACACTTTTATACCATAGAGCTCACCCTGAAGGATTAGACACTGCCCTGTCCTTGCCTGTTTTCTGCCCCAACCCTCCATCTAGATTCTGAGCAACTCACAGCTTGTTTGGCTTTGCATGTATAAACAAGTTGGTAAACATAAAACTCCGGGTGCAATCCCTTGCCCAAAGTAAGGGTCCATAAATGCTGTTACTGTTATTGTGCCTATTGCCTAACACAATGCCAGGTCTTCAGCAGGCCAAGAAACATTTGCTAAATGAAAGAATGGATGACTATCATGTAGCTACACATTCACAGAGCCAGGGACGCTATTGCTCCTGTCCCCAAAGCTGATGTATTTTCTCTGTTGCCCCGGCTGGAGCTGTGGGGTGCTCCCCATCCACCTTGTTGCTGAGATGCCTTCACTTGCCGACAGCCACCTCCTCTTCCTCCTCTTGCCCCACCATCAGCCAAGGCAGGTGCACAGATTGGGAGCAGCTCCCACAAAGGCTTCAGGTCATGTGGCCACCTAGAGCCTCAGCCCAACACCACCACCACTCCGGGAAAGGAGAACTCAAGATTTGTCCTCTTTGGTGTAGTGAAAGATTTCCTGGGGCTCTCCAACATAAAATCCTGACTTTCCACCGAAAAGAACAAAGATGTAAGAGCAGACTTGTCAATTGCCCTCCACTGGCTCTGTAAGCCAGCTTTCTCTCCCTGTTCTCCTTCCCCAGGAGAGCTCCATGGGGGTCCAGGTATTACTCACGGTCTGTCCTCCACCCCCATGGCCTCCTCCAGACTGAGGCTGCCCTTCCTGGGAGGCCCACTCCAGGCTCCTTTCCTCTTTGTCCTGCGCACTCTCAGAATGCACTTCTGCCTCCCAGAAGGGCAGCCAGAGCTGGGGTAGGGGGTAGTGGCATTTCTCAGCTCCTCCTCACTTATGCAGCTTCCTCTGACGCCAGTCCCAGCAGCCGAGGACCGGCTGAACCACCAGCAGGTGAGAGCTCTGACTGCTCTTGTTGCCCAGGCCAGGAGCTCTGTGCCCCAGCGCACACCCTGGCAGCTCAGTGCCCCAGGGGCCTTCTTCCCTGACCCTATTACACCAGTCTTCTCTTACTCCTCCTCATCATCACCATCATTGTTAGTCCCTGTTAAAGTGCACTGTCCAGGGCACTTTACATGAGTGAAAATCACTTCAGATAACTGGATCCCTATACTAGTCTGGGGGTCCAGGGCCTGGTCCTAGAAAACTGGTTTTCTAGTAGAGATCACGAGCCCCACTCTGGTAGCTAGTCAGTGTGTCTGTTATGGACAGAAGCTGGGACCACATTGAACCTACCTGCCAGAACTGAGCTTGCCAGTTGCCAGGTCCATCTACCGAGCTGGCTTCTCTTGAGCATTGACACTGGCTCCAACCTGCCCCAGGTTCATCCTAACACCTGGATCTTGGGTGTGGACTATGCGGTCTGTCCTCTGGGCCAGGGCACCAGGCCAAGGCAGCATTGGTTTCCTCCTCTTCCAGACTCCCAGTCTGACTCATGGCCAAGCCCTTACAGGTTAAGACGTGCACTGTTTGTGTGAGCACTTGGATTGACAGTGCCACCTCATTAACTGATAAATTACCCACTTTAACTGGCTTGGGGGATGCCACCATCCTGGGCTGTATCACCACTCCACCTGTGCATGCTATCCTCTGAGCCTTTATAAAAGAGGGGATCGCATGGAAACCTCTTGCTATGTCTCTCTGAGGTCAGAAAAGTCCAGGTGGAGACATAGTCATCCTGTCAACACCACATGAGAGAAACTATATCCCTTCAGGCAGAAGCTGAGGTCCCCCATGAAGGACATGTGTTCCAGTTACTACGGTTTCTCATCAAAGCACAGTGGCGGAAAACAGCCATTGGCTGTGCTCATGGGTCCTTCTGTCAGCAACTTGGGAAGGGCTTAGTCAGGCAGCAATTCTTGGGACTGCCATCTTAGGTGGACTTCCCAGGACTGGCCAGTTGATGCTGGCTACTGACCAGGACCGTGTTTCTCTCCACAAAGTCTTCTTGGAGCTGCGCGACTGCTCTCATGGCCTGGCAGCTGGCTTTCCCCATGGTGAGCTCTCCAAGGGGCTAAGATGTAATACCCCCTAAGACCTCACCTTAGAAGTCACATACTGTCACTTCCACTATATTCCATGAATGACACAGGTCAGCTGTGACTCGGTGTGGGAGGAGACTACATCAGTACCTGAACACCAAAAGGTAGTAACCACCAGGGCCATCTTGGAGGCAGCATCCATAGACATCACTCCCAAGGGGGAAATATTTTTAGGCCAAAGAGAAGACGCCACTTCCATTTCTTAAGTCCTATACTTGAAAGCATCAACATATCCCACTATGCTGCTCTAAACTGGAGCAGAGACAGGATCACCCACCACATGAAGACTGAGGGTGACATCAAAGGAACTCAAACTGGAAATGAGTAAATGTCTCCAATGCTTTCAGGGCCTGGATCCCCTCAGCCACCTCGGAGGACAGCTGCAGCTGTGGCGGGTCCCGCCTCCACTGCCAGCCACTTCCTGGCTCCCCTGCCTACTGCTGACTTGCTCCACACCTAGGGCAGCCCAGAAGTGCAGAGAGGTGAGGTGGGGGTGGGGTGGGAGTCGGGGGGTACATGTCCCAGCCTCTTGTCCCATTACAGAAATTCTGAGACTGGACCCCAGCTGCCACTGTAGGAACCTCCTCAATGAAGCCTCCTTACAGCCTTTTCCTCTTTGCCTATCTCCCTCACCTTCAGTACCAACTCCCTTCACTCAGCTGCTTGCCTCAGGCCCTACTTTCAGGATACCCCATACTGAGACAGGAAGCTTCAACTGCTCTTCCTCACAGGCCCCATGTTTTAGATTTATAGTATTCTCTGCTGTTTCTTTGACTCAACAGACACTTTTGAGCACTTCACATGCAGCAGACGCTGGGAAGCGAAGGTAAGCCAGACATGATCTCAGCACTCAGAGACCTTCACCCCACGCATGGTGGCCCCAGACGGAGGCATTGGCAGCTAGAGCACAATGCTGAGGGCTGGGACACAGTGTCCTGGGCTATGAGGTGACAGAAGCCCAGGCCAGTGCTCTCCAGAACAGATGGGGGTCTGGGAAGTCCTCTCAGATAATTGATGCTTGAACTGAGGATGCAAAAAGAAAAGTTATTAATGAAACAAAGCAAGGGGTGAAGTTGATTTGGTCAAGAGAAGCACTTGGGAGACATAAAATAGAATATTGTCAAGGAACCACTGCAAAGGCTTTTCTTGTTTTCTTAACATTTCTAGAGAGCTTTTCCAAGTGGCTAGCCTTCACGTGGATAAGTTCACATAATCTTCATAATGACCTTGTATGGCAGAGATAACTATCCTCATTTTGCAGATGAGGAAATGGAGGCGAGAGGACCAATAATGTGCCCCTGGTCACTACCCAGCTAACAAGTGGCAGCACCAGGATTCAAACACAGGTCAGTCTGATTCCAGATCCCAAGGTCTTAACTCAAGGGCTGCGTTTCCTTCCCTGGTCAGGGGTGTCTATGGACAGTGCAAGGAGAAGGGTCAGAGCTGGGAGAAGAGCAGGAGTTTAAACGAGGGACCCAATAACAAGCTCAGATTTAGTATTTTCCAAAGATAATCCTAAGCATTATTCCAACATGCCCTCTGTGTTTCAGAGTCTAAGAGCAAGGTCCTTGTCTGTCCTAGGGCTAGACCAAGCAGCATTTTGTGAGTCTAGAGTGGGGTGGCCATGGTGATGAACACCATGTTCTCCCAGTGAGGCTCCACCATCCCTCCCAGTTAAGAAATTGTCTCCAATGCTACCTTCCAGAGCAGGGGTGGCGAACAAGTTTGACACAAAGAGCCAAAATGTTAAACTGTGAGAGTCAGAGAGCCACACCACGCAGTGACCTGCCAAAACAGACAAACACTCACACAAAAGCATATGATTTTAACAATAATATATTAAACACATAATATAACATGCTCAGTCAGGTGTTTTTTGTTACCTTGTT
>CAUYPK010125986.1:0-10085 GCA_963574355.1 Loris lydekkerianus
CCAAATTCTGAATTCAATTTCTGACATCTCGGATATCTGTTTATGAATGGGATCTTCAGTTACATCTGCCATATTTTTCCTTGAGGGGGTTGATCTACTCTGGTTATTCATGTTACCAGAGTTTTTCTGTTTATTCCACCCCATGATTATTTTACACCATTTGACTTTTGCTCTGGAGTTTTGCCAAGGACCCGTACAGTGCTGTGGCCTGAGAAACTGGGGACCTATTTAGTGTGGTGGGGCTAAGTGGCTCTGTCTTGTTTTCCGCTGGTCTCTGTCCAACCCTAGTGAAACAGTTACTCTGGGTTGAAGTCTCAGCTGTGGAGAAATACCAGCAGTTAAGTCACCCCACGCCTCCCCCCCCCAGGCAACAATTGGAAAAGGAAAATCAAAACTTCCTACAACCACACACCCAGGGCACCACTTGGATAGTCCTTGAGTGATTGGCTCAGTTCAAAAGATCCAAATCTATTGTCTTAGTCAGTAGCTGTCTCAGGTGGAAGAGTTTAAAATATCTCTGGCAACTAGATTGCAGGGGTCTGCTGACAACTCAAATATGACTTGTTCCGGTGCTCTGTGAGGTTAGGAGACCCACTCAGCAAATAGATTAGTCTGGGAAGGTTGATACCCCTCTGTCACACTCCACCTTGCACCTCTGTTACACCCAGTCACTGATAACCCCACAGGGCTGTGACCCAGTTGCCTCCAATGAGCAGATACTCCAGGGGTTTGCACCTGCCTGAAACACAAACAAATCTATGTCTCCTCAGCCAGGCTGCTACTCTCTGCCTCTATCCGGCAAGGGGAGGTGAGGCCTGACAACCTCAGGTGCTTGATGGAGGCTGGGGGTGTTCGCTCAGTTCCAGCCCCACCCTTGATTGATGTTACTGACTGAACAGAACAACATTGCGAAATTTGTTCCTGTCCTGGCTAAATTCCCCTGAAGAAGAGAAGCGGTTTTGAGTTCACAGAACCTGTGCCTCAGGCCCTTCCTTTGGTACTGCAGGTTTGTATTCGCAGCATGGTTAGCTGTCAGTTGTAGCCTCCTGCCCTTCTTTGTCTAGGCTGATGATCCCCTGGGGGCCGGGTGTGTCTTAGGCTCAGTAAAGCGGTCCTCTGGGTCAGCCCAATCCTGGGAGTCAGCCAGCACTGTGCATGCATTTTCTAGTCCCTGTGCTCCACCCAGGCCAGTACTGCCTCAGGCAAACCCTTTACTTATGGGGCCTGAGTTTCCGTCCCAGATCTTTTGCCACCTGAGAAGATGCCCGGTCTCCTCTGGTTGCCCAGAGAGGCAGGGGCGTGACTCCAGAATATCCAGGGGTGAGCACTATTGTTGCCAAAAAACGGCTACTGCTCTGCTTCTTGGGGCATCGCTGCTTCGGCATGGTTCCTTCTCAACCGACTTTCCTCTCCTCACTCCCATAGCACAGAATCAGCACTGACCAGCTGCAGTCCAGGCCCTGCCCACACCCTTCAAGATATCACCCAAGAATCTGGACTCCTGGGGGACAGGCCTCCAGAACTCAGAGTGAGAGTGGAGGGGAGTGCTGGGAGCTCAGAATTGCAGGTAGAGAATATATATAGTTTTACACAGTTTTATGCCTGGCAGGAGAGTACCATGGCACCCTAGTAGGGGAAGTAGGTCCAGTTTTTAGAGGGTCTCTCCCGTGGAGTATAATGGGAGGACTTTTGAACTCTGCTTGTTTGTTTATTGTTTATGGGGTACTCCAAGCTGTTCTCATTGGGGAGGGGACTCCCGTCTGCTTGGTGATGGATTTTGTACCTTTTGTTCATATCCTTGGGGTCGCAGCTTGCCTCAGCAGGGTTGATGTGTGTTCTTCAACCTTCTCTCTTGGCACAGCTCTAATACACCAGGTTACTTGCTAAATTTCTGTCCTTTAACTCTCCTTCTGGACTGGAGCCTCTGTGGAACGCTGGCTTCAGTCAGCCATCTTGTATCCTCCCTCCACCTGTTTCTTAATTGTATGTTTATCTCTAAAATATTTTATGCAATCCATATATCTTTCTTTTTTGAGTCTCACTCTATTATCTCAGCTAGACTGCAATGGCCTCATCATAGCTCACAGCAACCTCCAACTCCTGACAGGAGTTCAGGAGTTCTTCCTGTCTCAGCCTCCCATGTAGCTGAGACTACAAGCATTGTGCCATAACAATTAGCTAATTTTTCTATTTTTAGTAGAGATAAGATCTCACTCTTGCTCAGGCTGGTCCCAAACTCTTAAGTTCAAGTGATCCTCCTGCCTTGGCCTCCCAGAGTGCCAGGATTATGGGCCTGAGCCACTATGCCCAGTCCCACATATCTTTTTTTTTTTTTTTTTTTTTTTTTTTTGAGACAGAGTCTCACTTTGCTGCCCCCAGTAGAGTGCTGTAGCATCATAGCTCACAGCAACCTCAGACTCCTGGGCTCAAGTGATTCTCTTGCCTCAGCCTCCCAAGTAGCTGGGACTACAGGCACCTGCCACAGTGCTTGGCTATTTTTAGAGATGGGGTCTCATTCTAGCTCAGGCTGGTCTTGAACTCAATGAGCTTAGGCAATCAACCCATCTCAGCCTCCCAGTGTTCTGGAATTACAAGTGTGAGCCACCATTCCCAGCCCCACATTTCTTAAATACCATTATTTTCTGCAATGAGAATGCATTTCAAACTATGAATCATGTTAATCAGTAAGTCACTAATTTCATCATTATAAAAAACAATTTCTGACCTTTGCTATTCTAATTGGCAGAGCATTGATGAAAATACAAGCACTTGTGGCACTTCCTGATGTAAAGCCAGTTGATCACTTCAGGAACACAGGCTTGATTAGGACAAGTGACAATGCTTGTAGATGAGGTTTAAACCAACTAGCACATTTGCATTCACACCTGAAATGTTTAAAGTAATTTGTAGACAAAATAGCATACTCCTTGAGCTATTAAGAACATCTGTTCCAATGAGTGAGCTCCTGCTATTGCCAAAGCCTGTGCTTTTGGAATGACTTCTGGAGCAGTCTTGGGCTAAGTATGGACATAGGTCCTCTAACCCACTCTATGACCTCTGTGGCACACTTTGCCTTAAAATGATGTTGCCCATAAGGCTACCACCAATTCTATGGTAACTTTGTGAAGATTAGAAAAACATACTCAAGTGCCAGGCACTTCACTCAATGAGCAGGGAGTGAGCTGGATTTTCAAGTCCACTCACTGCCCCCCAGGGCCAGGTACCCTGTGTGAGGTGGAAGAAATAGCCTGACTATCCATGTACAGACTCCCATTAAACCTCTGAAAAGCAGTCCCTGTAGCTTTTCCCTTCAGGTCCTCGTCTTTTACAATTCACCAAGTGCATCCTTGCCTTAAAAATGCACACAGTACACATACCCTAGTAAAATGTAAAAAAGCAATTACTCATCTCTACATCAACAAACAATCATTCAGGCAAATGCTGATCTCAGTTTATAGACAGCTGAAAAATGCTGAGCTTCCCTTCCATCATCATACCCCTACTTCCCTCATTCCCTTGAAAGACAAAGCACAGGCTTCAGAGAAAGACAATTTAGCCTTGGGACTATTTTTATGATTGAGTTAGAAAATTTAAAACTCTACTTCATATAAATGAGACCAGGTATCAGGATGCTTTTGACAGGAACAGGAGATCTATCTCAAAATGGCAACAATCATAAGGAGAATGTATTATCTCACTTAGTGAGAAGTCCTGAGGTAGAGAAGCTGCAGGGCTGATTAGTCCAGGGGCTCAAACAACATTATTAAAACCTCAGATTCTTTTCACCTTTCAACTTTGTCATCCTCATCATATCAGTTTAGCTCCCTCTGTGTTACAAAATGGCTGCCATTGTTCCAGTCTTCACCTACAGACAAGTATCTAAAGAATAAAAGAAACTTTTGTAAATGTGCTTTTTGGAAAAAAACAATAACCTAGAATCATGGGATTGTATGTGAATTAGCCTCTTTCCCTAGGAGAGAACTGTACCCAAATATTTCTCCTCTAATGCCAACTTCCCCACTTTTCATGGGTAACACTGGGAGAGGAAAAACTTTTGTGCCCTTGTCAGTAAGTCATTTCAATGTTGTAGAGGTGGAGAGATGAGAGTGGGAGACAGAGTAATGAAGAAAAACTGGAATAAACCAGCTGGATTGGCTTCTTTTGAAGATTAGAGCTAAAGCTCACTGTTTGGGAACTCTCTAGAACTCCACAATTCTCCTTTGCTCTCAGAATTCATAAGAACAATGGTTTTTTGTTTTTTTTTTTTTTTACACTAACAAGACCACAGGATAGCAGGAGATCCAAGAGTTGACAATGGAAAGGAGCACTGTTTGGAAACCACATGTTTTATAACAAGGTCTGTTGGATCAGTGAAATAGAAGAGCATAGCAGCTATGAAAATGGACTCCAGAGTTTTGCATTATTATTTATTAGCTTTAACATCTTGGGAAAGTTACATAATTTTTTTGTGCTTCAGGTCCCTAATCTTTTTTAATTATTATTACTTTTCATTTTAAAATGTTAAGGGGGTACAAATGTTTTTGTTAATATATAATGCTTAAGGCAGGGCTTTTGGTGTGCCTGTCACCAGAATGGTGTTCACTGTATTGATAATAAAAATCATACAACCATCAAAAATAAATGTGGTCTTTGGCTCCCTCTCCTCACACATTTCTCTTCCAGCTCTTTGCCAGAACTCCATTCCATGCCCAATCCCAAATCACTCACCCCCAGGGGAACAGGGTTGCCAAGACTGGCTTTAGGCAAGGCCACCATTCTCTGCTGGAGCTGGCTGGGGAAGGAGGAGGAAGGGTCTCTGTGGAGGTCTGAAAGCATGAGAGGCGACGAAGTGAGTGAAATTCAGGGTGGCTGGTGTGGCGCGGACAGGGGCATGTCATGCTGTGTTGAGGAGTTGGCCTTTATCCCACCTGTCACACTAAGGCATTTAGTATCTACTCATAGAAATAGTCGTGAAACTAGAATCTTTAAATCAAAATTGTTTTTCATTCACCGCTGCTCTCTGCTGCGTGTCTTGTGAGGATGCGTTAAGTAGAGAAGGATAAGATCGCTTAGCTCATGCTTCTGCATTGCCTCTAGGGACCTCTCTGCAAAGTGGCAGTGAGATTATCTGATGAAACCACTCATCACAACACTCCTGGGGCACCCAGATGCACACTGCTTCTGGAGGCCATACCTGGACCTGGGCAGCGGTTCTAATCCAGGAGACCCTCATCCTGGGGTGTGGGCTTTCCTGTCCTGTCCCCAGGCCACCCCCAGGTCTCTTTCCTCACTGAATGCCGCCGTTCAGGCAACTTCAGGAAGCATCTGCATTCTCCCCCCACCCCACCCCCAAGAGTTACTCACATTTTCCCAAATTAAACTTCTCACCCCAGGTAATTTTTATTTTGAACCCTCTTTAGGCCCTGAGCTGTGACTTCTAGTCTCTACATATCACTTCCTATTTTAGTATAGACTGCAAATGTCAAGTAACAATGTGTGACTTCTTTTCTTTCTTTCTTTTTTGAGACAGAGTCTCACTATGTCACCCTGGGTAGAGTGCTGTGGCTTCATAGCTCACAGCAACCTCAAACTCTTGGGCTTAAGCAACTCTCTTGCCTCAGCCTCCCGAGTAGCTATGACTACAGGCACCCACCACAACACCTGGCTATTTTTTTGTTGCAATTGTCATTGTTGTTTAGCAGGCTGGGACTGGGCTCAAACCCACTAGCCTTGGTGTATGTGGCTGGCACCCTACTTACTGAGCCTAGCACCGAGCCTGTGTGACTTCTTTTCTAGAGCACTGTTAAAAATGATAGAGCAGATAAGTGTTGCCAGATGGCCTTCTGAGGTCTCCAGAAGGAGCATCCACAGAGAGGGAATTCACGTCCACCAGGCTGGCCTCTGAGTAGGGGAAGGATGCTACTATGAACCAGTGGTTTTACTACAGCCCCACAGAACTGAAATGGGGGTATTGTTGTTCCCATTTCACAGATGTGGAAACTGAGTCTGAAAGAGGTTAAGGAACTTGTTCAAGGTAGGATTTGAGCCTAGATGTGCTGTCTCTAAAATCTGCCCTTTAACCAGTAGATTATGCTGGCCAATGCAGGGGTGAGTAAGGCTAAGTATTCTAAAATTATTGTGATAAGGCCACTGACCTCCTGGGGCCATGTCACAGTTTCATCTTGTTCCTGGTGGAAGCAGCCAAGAGGATGGGGCAGGTTAAGTGGGGAAAGTGGTGGTGGTGGGGGGGACACAGGGAACAGAGGGCCAGCAGACCCTCTGCTCCTTTTTGCTAATCACTATTTAGAGCAGCTGCTCTCTGGGACTCTCACTTTGGGCCTCACATTTTTAGAGAAATTCATGGTAAGGGCAGGCAGGTCATGAGTTCTGAGCCTTGTATCAGGTCACCAATAGAAAGGTGACAACTCCACTCTGAATGATATGTTCTGGGAGCCAAGAAGACAAAATGAATTCCCCAGATTTATTTTTTCCCCTTTTGGCTGAGACAATTTTCTCTTTCCACTGTGAAACCACTGCTGAATAACCTTTCCTGAACCTCACAGTTTGGGTAAGGAGACAAATTTCCTGCTGCCACAGCAACAGCCTCTCACTTACCCAGCTATGGTGTAGGTAGGGTGGAAGCCCTCTGCAGGGGGGGCTGTGATACACGAGACGGTCACACCAGCCAGGGCCCATTTGGCTGTTTATATACCAGGTGCCAGGGACGCGCGTCAGAAAGCCCAGCTCCCTTATGTGCTTAACAGATGGCAGAGCCCAGTAACCACACAGCCTAGGACACGGCACTGACCATCCTTATGCAAAAGAAAGCATCCCTGGCAGGAAGCCTGCATCTAGGATGGTGGGGGATAGTGATTCCCACCCCTTTCTCCAGGCAAGCCTCCCAGGGGGCCGTCCATCCCCTTCTCACATTCCTTTATAGGATAAGAAAGCAAAATCTGCTAATTTTTTTTGGGCATTGTGACATGCAAAACATGTACTCTCCATTGGCAAGAGAGTTTGAAAGAGAATATGGCAGATGCTTAAGAGTGATTATTTGTGATTAATGAGATTATGAATTTTTATTCTTGATATTTATTATGTTTTCTCTTTCTTTTCTTTTTTTTTTTTTCTACTTTTCTCCAACCATCTTTGACAGAGGTCCTCAAACTTTTTAAACAGGGGGCCAGTTCACTGTCCCTCAGACTGATGGCTGGACTATAGTTAAAAAAAACAAAAAACTATGAACAAATTCCTATGCACACTGCACATATCTTATTTTGAAGTAAAAAAACAAAATGGGAACAAATACAATCACACCGCCTCATGTGGCCCGCGGGTCGTAGTTTGAGGACCCCTGATCTTTGAGGAAATAATACTATGTTTTTTCTTGAAGTCTCAAAAGTGAACATGAAATACTTTCCTATTAAAAAAAGAAAAACAGGCCAGGTGTGGGAGCTCATGCCTATTAACTCCAGCACTTTGGGAGGCTGAGGTGGGAGAATTGCTTGAGGTCAGACGTTCAAGACTAACCTGAGAACCCAGTCTGTACAAAAAGCAAGAAAAATTAGCCAAGCATGGTGGTGCTCATCTGTGGTCCCAGCTGGTTGGGAGGCTGAAGCAGGAGGATCACTTGAGCCCAGGAATTTGATGTTGCTATAAGCTATGGTAATGTCATGGCACTGTAGCCCCAGAGACAGAGCGAGACCATGTCTCAAAAAAAAAAAAAAAAAGAAAAGAAAAGAAAAGAAAAGAAAAAAGAAAAAGAAAGAAAAACAGAAGTTAATTTTTTTTAAATAAACAAAGCACAATAAAAATCAGAAATGCAGTCAGTTCTTCACCTCAAATCCTTAGTGTAGAAGGGCAGGTGAAAAGAGACCCAGGGCCAAGGCTCGGCTTGGTCAACAGGTGACCTGTTATTCTGTCTCATGTTTTTAAGTGCCATTTTTCTATTCCCAATTTTTACCTCCAATTGGACAACTTTCCTGAACTCAAATTTGGATTTACAACCCAAATTTACAGCCCAGTCATCATCTCCACTTGGATGTCTAACAGATTCTTAAAATTAACATGTCTAAAAGTGAACTCCTGATCATCCCTTCCCTCTAAATCTGCTTCTCTCAGAGCTCTTCCCCTTCCCCAGTCGTGGTGGTGCCATCTTTCCAACTGCTCAGACCAAAACCTTTGGAGTCATTCTTGACTTATCACTTTCTCTCACATCCCACCTCCAATCTGTCTGTGAATCTGGCTGGCATTTATGTCACATCCTGTCATCCCATATAATCTAATCATGTCTCTTCACCTTTGCTGCTACTACTATGAACCACACTATCACCGTGGATTTCCACTGTTGCTTCCTCATTTCCTTCCTTGCATTTCAGCAGGATTTTTTGTAAGATAGATCTCATATTTCTGTTCAGATTCCCCCAGAAGCTCCAGCTCATTCTGAATAAAAGGCAGGTCTACACCATGTGCCCCCTCACAACTCTCTCTGGCTTCCTCTCCTACCCAGCCACATTTGTCACCTTCTTCATGGCTGTGAATATATCAGATATGGTTCAGCCTCAGGGCCTTTGCACTTGCTGTTTTTCTCTGCCTGGAATGCTCTTTCCCCAAACGCTGCACAGCTGCTCTCTTACCTCTTCCAAATCTTCACACCAGTGAACTATTCCAGTGAGGGCTTTGTGGTTCTCAATGCCTCCACCCCAATTCCAACTCCCCTTCCCCTCCTTTCCTTCCCTGTATCCCTCTGTAACTGTGAGGGATAACTGTGTGTGTAACCCCCTGAGCGAGGAAATTAAGGAAGGCTCTGGAAGCTGGAAAAGGCAAAGAGATGGATTCTCTCTTGGAGCCTCCAGAGGGAACTCCAGCTTTGCCATCCCATTTCAGACCTCTGACCTCCAGAAAGATAAGAACACATTTGTGTTGTTTCAAGGTACTGAGTTTGTGGTAAATTGTATTGCAGCAATACGGCATTCAAACATCTTTTGAAGAAATGAATAGTTTGGGCTTCCATTCCCTTGTTTGTAAAATGGGACGATTAGACTCAGTTGATGATCACTCATGCTGTATTGTAAACTACATTTTGTTTGTTTAACTGAAAAATGAATGCATGTACTTGGTAAACAATTTAAATAATCTGAATATAGTATATTATAAAACTAGTGTATAAAAAACTAAGTTTCTCTTCCACCCTAAACTTGTGGTTCTTTTTCTCCCTCTCCAGAGGCAAACACCATACAGATTCTTGTGCATGCTTTCAGAGATTCAATGAATACGAACATAATTTTCTCCCTTGTCTACAAGGGCAGCATATTACATACACTGCTTTTCTTATTGCTTTTGTCACTAAAAAATACGATGTGAATGCACTTCAGCATGTTTAACTGATTCCCTAGTTTCAGGGTGTATCTAGCCTTTTGTTCTGCAACCTTAAATCTACATTTTTGCACATACGCACTGTGTTTCTGAAGGATGAGCTCTTAGGAGTGGGAAGCAGAGTTGAGGGGTAGATGCACGTCGTATTCTGATGTTGCTGGATTCAGAGAGGGTATCTGTATCCCTACTCTCACCAGTCTCGGGTTTCTCATGGTCTTACTGAAACTTTATTATTAATTTTTAAAAAATCCTTGTCAACTTAGAATGGGTACCGGCGATTGCACTAATGTACACAGCTATGATTTAACAATAAAAAAAAAATCCTTGTCAAGCTAATAGATGAAAAATGATATTGTGCTATTTGAATGAAGATGACTGTCTTTTATGTGGCCATGAGAACCTCTTATTTATAGTTCTTTGAATTTTCTATTCATGATTTTGCTCATTTTTCTATTGGTTCCTTGACCTCTTCTTTTTTTTTCTTTTATTTTTTTCTTTTCTTTTATTTTTTATTACAGATAAAAATATGCACCATAGATGTGGCCTGACCCATCACCCTCCCTCCATCCAAACCTCCCCCCTCCCTTCCCCTTCCTTGGTCCTTTCCCCATAGTCTTGTGGTATAGTTGGGTTATAACCTTCATGTGAAAGCTGTAATTTAGCTTCATAGTAGGGCTGAGTACATTGTATACTGTTTCTTCCATTCCTGA
>CAUYPK010125990.1:0-24070 GCA_963574355.1 Loris lydekkerianus
AGATGGAGACTTTACCTCTTTCATGTTACATGGATGGAGCTGGAACATATTCTTCTTAGCAAAGTATCTCAAGAATGGAAGAAAAAGTGTCCAATGTACTGAGTTCTACTATGAAACCAATTTATAGCTTTCATGTGAAAGATATAACCCAAGGATAGCTCTAGAAGAAGGGTAATGAATAGAGGGAGGGGAGGGGACACCTACAGTGCATTTCATAAGGGCAGATGTTAAATTTATTAAGTGTAGAATATAAATGTCTTAACACAGTAACTAAGAAAATGCCAGGAAGGCTATGTTAACCAATATGATGAAAATATGTCAAATGGTATATAAAACCAGTGTATGGTGCCCCATGATCGCATTAATGTACACAGCTATGATTTAATAAAAAAAAAAGTTTTAGACAATAAAAAGTAAGATATGACCTACAAATGCACTAAAAATAAAAAGTACTCTCTTCAATTTATAAGTCTAGGGAGTGGCATATGCATAAAATATGGTGCGCCATGTTTTGGAATCTGGACTTTTCAATCCAAGGAAAATTTTATATAAAGAATAGAGCACTTGAAAGGATTATCTAGATAATTCAAGGCAAATATCAAGCTCTTGGAAACCAGATTGCTTATTTTGGGAGACTCAACCCAGAAGGACCCTGTGTGAGGAATCTGACATGATGTCAAGAAGTACCAAGCGAACGTCTTTCTTTGTAGTGAGGAAATCTATAATATTTCATGTAGCTGGACTCAGCAACCCTGCTTCCTTGATCAACACTATGTGTGGGGAGAAGAAAGTGCTGGTTAAATTGTGGCTTCTGAAGTCACTATCTGGAATGTCAATGTTTTGGAACATAAGTCAGCGGTCAATTTGTCAAAAAATCACAATCCTACGTCGGGCAAATATGCCCCCTCTGTCATTCCCTGCCGTAATGCTGTTACCTATAGATAGCAGTTGGATGGGAACTTAGACTTAGAAATCACACACACCCTGAATAGAGGAAAAGGTATCAAGAAGGAAAATGTTAGGCAACTTGACAGTTGGATTTGTGTGTTTCCTGGCAGAAATTATCTAAGCAGTAGTTTCTAGCCCTCACTGTATATTATAACATGAGAGGAATTTCAGAAAATACCAGTGTCTAACCCCAATCTCAATGATTCTAATTCAGTTATCTTGAGATGGGATCAAAGGATCAGAATTTTTAAAACCTCCCTAAGTTGTAATGGGCAGCAAGTGCTGAGAACCAAAAACCTAAGGGAACTCTCCCCTGTTATTTGAAGTAAGCTCTCTGTTCCATTCCAATCATCAGAGATTAACAGATTCTGAGATTCCTGGCCAGGCACAGTGGCTCACCCCTATAATCCTGGCACTTTGGAAGGCTGAGGCTAGAGAATTGCTTGAGAGCAGGAGTTCAAGACCATCCTGGGCAACATAACAAGACCCCATGTCTATTAAAAAAAAAAAAAATCTTCAAAGAACAAAAAGATTAAGAGATTTCAAATGGACTGAGAAAGGAATGTTTTTGCCATCAATAGTTGTATCCAATATTCACACACAGAGCTCAGATATTGAGCCCTGGGAAAGGGCAGATATAACACCCGGAAGAAAAAGTAACAAAGGAAGAAGATTAGCTTTGGTCATGTTCATTCTGTATAAGGAATCCATCCAAGGTGCCCCACAAAAAATATGGGTGTATAATAACACAACATAAGGGCCTGCAGTGGATATGAAAAACAAGGTCGTTCTAGGGAACAGCTCCCTTGTGGGCCTAATACTGAAGAGTGGCTGCAGTGTCCACTGAAGTGTTCACTTTTCCACCTTACTCCTTCCCTACTATAACCCAACACTCTGCCCAAGCTGGACAATTCTATTCCTGGTGTCCCAACTTCTTCATGAAGTCTTTTATTTTCCCCTATAGGGTGTGATCTAGTCCCCTCTAAATCCAAGCTGCTTCATCTTTATTAGACATACGTCTACTTCATTTTATGCTTACTTGCATTCCAGTTTTTTTCTCCCTGATAATTCAAAACATCTTGCCAACAAGCCCTGCATCTTACTCATCTTTGTAGCCTGCTAATCCCTAAGATGTGACTGGCCCTCAACAAATATTTACAGAATTGATATGAATTTCCAGAAGCTTCTCCAGATGGTTCTTTCATGTAGTGGATTGGTTCCCAGAATATGTACGTTATATCTTATCTCCTGCTTCTGAGACTTCAAAGTCTGAGAAACTCACTCACACTCTGTGAATGAATGTTCTTCTCAGGCCTGCATGGGCTAAGAGAGATTCCTGTGGGTGTACCAACTATTATTATCTAGCAGTTCAACATCTGCCATCCTAAAGGGCTATCTTCTAGCTACAGTGAGTCATATCACATTTCAGCATAAAAGAAATATCCCTCTTAGAAAAGAAAAAGAAATACCAAAATCCTTCCTTAAAAGCTTTGGAATTACTGGGGGGGGGGGGGGAGAAGGATGAGGGAAAGATTCAGTTATCCAGTGACAATAGAGTCTTTACGCGTTTATGGCAAAGGAAAGAATGCTCCAGAAGCAAACCATTTTTCAGTTCAACAAAACTCTCCATCTCCAAGGAGTCATGGGTCTTCCATTTGATCTGCAGAGAGAAAGTACAGAACTGGCTAAAGGATTTCACTCCTAAACACAGTTTTGGTTTTTTAAAGTTAAAAATCCAGCCACACACTTAGCCTCCTTGGGAAACTGGAATAACTATATCCACAGAATTTGTGAGGACTGACTGAAGAATATTATTGTCATAATAAAATTACCGTAATTCATATTTATAAGACTCCTTGCAGTTTACAACATTTTTATGTAGTATCTTATTTAACACTCAGAACAACCCTATAAGTAACGAGAACTATGATCACCATCTTACACAACACATAACTAAGGTGCTAGTTGCTAGTGGGGACAAAGGGACTAGGTAGATTTTACAACTACACACCTTGTTAACATGCCAGACAAAGCTGAGCATATGGGTCCCTATGCAAATACCCCCCCACACACACACTCCGTACCAATGGTAGAAGCAGTGACTAAGGGCACAAGCTTTGGAGGCAAACAGAATAGAATAGGATCCCAACTCTGCCTCTCCATAACCAAAGACTAGGTACTCACTTCACCGGGTAGGTAGCAGCCTCCTAATTTATAAAATGGACATAAAAATAGGCATAGGGCTTTTTGGGCGTTAAATGAGCTTGTGAAGTGCCCACCACAAGGCCAAGCTCAAGGCAAACACTTAATGAATTATATCTATTAATATTAGTACAGGATTCATATATGAGAAATAGCACATTGACATTGCAAACTGCACCATAATTATGGTTTCTGGTAAGTGCATAGCCTAATGAAGAAAAACACCTGAGAGTTCTTTCTGGCTTAGAATAAACACTAATTTCAAGTGAAAAGTATGTGCTAAATCATTGTACCTCAAAGGGGACTCCAGTATTTTTTCAAGATTATGTATTCTGTTACCAAAAGTGCATGTGCACTTTTGGTGCACTAATCAAACGTGGGTTTCATTTATTTTAAAATACTTGTGTTTTAAAATTTCCAACAATAAACCATGTCCACTAGATTACCCCATATTTCACTGCACAGTTCAATAATCTTTACTCATTAATCGACCACCTTGAGTTTGCTCTTTGGTATTTATTGTGTTTATGTTTTATTATCTCCTCAGTAAACCTTGAGTTTCAAAGCCTTTCTCGAACAACTCAATTACAAAAATATGCTTCTGGGTGACACTTAAGATATAAGGTTTTAACGCAGTAGTGAAATGATTTTAATTATAAAAACCAAACCATGAAATGGAATTCTAGTGACAGTTAAACAAATCTATAATTATCCAGCCAATTTGTAAATCCCTTCTCTCTTCTTCTCATTCAATTTGAAGACCTGGATGTCATCTTACTAAATCAACAGCTCAGATGTGCACACAAATATCTCACACCACGTATATATTTCTCTTTCTGCCTCTCGCTTGACATATAAGCCTCTCTTACAATAAGGGCAACATCAAATTAAATCAAGGGGAAAAGGTAAATAAGAAAATCAGGCAGTCAAAGCAAAAACAAGCAACTACACATGGTGCTTCAGGCAAACAGGCCCCAGGTGTCAAAAGATTATGGGACAGTGAATGCAGCTTGTGTAATGTGTGTGTGTGTGTGGGGGGGGGGGTGAATGTGCATACCTCAATAATTATTGAATTATTTCCATTTGCTAGGTGTATCTCTAGCACTAAAGCACATGCTTGGCACAAATAAGTCTTAATAAATGTTGATCACGTGAATCAATGAGTTATAAATATTCCACCAATATCACACACCATAATAGCCCTTGCATGTGATATGATCCCACTTACTTAGCATCTACATTTAAGAATTTGTTCTGGTAATTGAAAGTCTTAACAATTATACTTTTTTTTGGCTCAAGCCAAAAAAAAAAACTCTTCGGATTTGATAACACATACTACCCATAACAGCTTTTGGATGCCAAGCCTCAGTCTTACTGCAAAAGTTTGCTAAAGTTAGGGGAACATCCATGGAAGGAAAAGGCAGGGGGTCGTGCTGAATGATGTGCTGAGAACACAAGCCAACGATCTCACTTCCTTTAAACCCACAGTTCTGTGGACTACTGCCCATGGTCTTCAGCTGTAAGCACTCTCCTCTGAGCTGGGCACAGGTCATGGTAATGGCATGCAATGACAGGAAGTAATTCAAGAGTATGCTTTTGGGAGTCCTTATTTCAGATGCTCCTGGCAGTCTTGGGATATCACTGTGGAATAAACTCTCAGAGGGGAAATAAGGAACTTGTCCCAACAAAAGGTGTATTAAAAAAATATGTCTGCTACTGGGAAAACAAGTGAATCTAACATCTTTCTCATGGAATTGACTTGTAGATAAGTGGAAACTTTATGTGTCATTCCTAAGGATGCCTCACTCTACAGAACAACTGGAGCTGGTCCTTATCCTCTATATGGGACCCATTCAAAATCCCAAATCATACTGTCCACTTGTCCATTTAATTATCAGGCTTTTTAACTTTTAATATTCTTTCATTCTGACCATCTGGAATTGGCATTTGAGAGACGTTAGCATGTTTAGTTTCTTCCACTGAGTTTGGTATTATTGTATAAATTTCTTTGGGATTAAAATTAATTTGGTGGGAGGTGTTTACACCTCAAACTCAACATTTTTAATGAGCAAGGGAATTGTGTTTAAAACCAGAGTGATCCAGCCAGACTTGGTCCTTTTGACTTCCTGAGAAGAACACAAATAATTCCTCCCCCTCACCATCAGGAAACAGATAGGTATTTACTCTTCACAAAAAGACTCCAGTCCATATTAATTTACTAACAAGCATTTAATTAAGTTCTTTGAATATAAACTAAGAAAAATATGTCATTTTCATTATGACAGAGACTGGGCAGAGAGCTATTTTGGTATGAAGTTCAGTGGGAATGTGGGTCTATTTGGATAAGGAGTATACAGCCCAACTTCATTTTAGCCTGAAAATACTATAAGCACACCTTTAGCCCTGGAGGTTGGAATGTGAGCTCCTCCACTGAAGGAGATGTTGAATGAGATGACCTTCAAAGTCCATTTCAACTTACGAGTCTATGCCTCCCAAAACCTAACTCATAATACAACCAGAAAGGCAGAATATTATGGAGGCTAAGAACAATGGCTTTGGTTTCAGAATTGGAGTCAATTCCTGGCTCCATCATCCACCAGCAATGTGACCTTGAGTAACCCAAAATCTGTCTCACACCTATCTTGCTTCTTCACCCAATAAAATGGGACTGATGTCTATAACAACCTGAGAGGACTCTCATGAGCAGTAACTGAGAGAATGTAAGTAAACTAGCGTTATTTTGGTCTGGCACCAATATGTGACTTATGCAAGTATTTCATTGGATTCAAAATATAATTTATCTTATTGTTGCTACACTGGAAAATTCTCAGAAAATGTTAGGTTGATTTACATGAAGTTACTTACCAGTACGTGGAATTCCATCCTTTCAGAGACTATGGAGTTTCCCACTATGCCAGGTTTCTCTTGAACAAAAGTGGTGTCTGAATGAGTATTTATACTGAGCAACTACAGAATGCCACATCCAGAACTGCATGACAAGGAGAGAAAAATAAATCAGAGACAGGTCTTGCCCTCAAGAAATTCAACTAAAGATAAAGATGGAAGACTAATGGGTGCTTTTCTTCCCCATGGATTCCAGTTCATGTCAACTCATTAATGAGTATTTGGTAGTAAACATTTGTTAGGGGTTGAATCGTGAGCCCCAACAAAAGATAGGGAGTGATAACCTCTTAGTACCCCAGAAGGTGGCCTTATTTGGAGATAGGTCCTTCTGGAGGTAATCAAGTTAAAATGAGCGAGTTAGGGTGGTTCCTAATCCATGACTGGTATCCTTATAAAAATGAAAAACTTGAACACAAAGATAGACATTCACACACAGAGAGCACCATGTGAAGAGGAAGGCAGAAATTGGAGTGACGCTTCCACATGCCAAGGATGCCAAGCTTGCAGCCAACCACCAGACACCAGAAGAGAGGTCCGGGACAAGTCCTCCCTCAGAGCTCTCAGAAGGAAGAGGCCCTCCTGACACCTTGATCTCAGACTTCTGGCCTCCAGAACTTCAAGACATAAATTTCTAATGTTTAAGCCACAGTATTGTGGCATATTGTTACCATAGCCCTACTTAACTAGCATAATACTCTATGTCAAGTTCTCTATGTCAAGACATTCTGGGAGATAGAAGAGATGTGAAATAGGAGATCCAACTGGCCGTAATATAGCATGACATTATAATAGCAGGTGAACAAAATGTTGGAAGAGCATAGAAAAGAAGTGATTAACTTTGACTAGGGGAAGAAGAAAACAAGAAAGTCTTTATAAAAGAGGTGATATTTGAGATAGCTCCGAAAGGATGAATATGATCCCATGAAGTGGAAAAAATAGGGCAGGAATCCTTGAGGTCATGGAAACAGCATAAGCAAAGGCAAGTTTCAAAGGCATGATAGAAGTCCAGGGGTAAGGGACTTGGAGGGAGTGGCTCAAGATGAAACCTTGGCCAGTCTGCCAAGTGAGATGCCAACCTGGTGGAGAAGTGACGTTTATTTTGTCAAAAATGAGGTGTTATCTCATCAACTGTTAGGGAAGCACCTGTATTAGAATTTTAAGGATTATAATCTTTTCTCTAAGTTCCCTGTGCCTACAAATCTACACTGACCTCAGGGTTAATTCAAACATCTTCTATAAAACTCATTAGCTATAGATACCACAAGGTAGGTGTGGGTCTCCAAATGTTTGACCAAAAACTGAGAGAAGAAGTAGGAAGCACACTTACCTAGTTCAGTGTCAGGTGCATAATAGCTGAGAGTCATTTATCTAAAAATATAATGATCTCTACATCTCTAGGCTCACTGTTCTAGGCACTATGTAGTGAAAATGACTAACAAAATCTTTCCCCTTTAGTCTAAAAAAAGCAAACTTAGAAAAAACACAGAAGCAAATAAATACAATTTTAGACAGAATGATGAGAAACAAGTTACATGGGACAGAGAATGATGGGAGGCGGGTAAAGGTGTTAGTCAAGGAAGGTTGTTTTACAGAGGTGACATTTTTATGAACTCCAGAATGATGTGGAAGAGCTGGATATGCAAAGATCTGAGGGAGAGATTTCTAAACAGAGGGAGCTTCATTCCTGAGGTAAGAATGAGTCTAGGAGTTTGAGAAACAGAAAAAAGGACTCTGTGGCTGGAGGATCACGGTGTAGGGGAAATGGTAAAAAAAAAAATCACTGGAGAGGAAGGCAAGGAAGAGCCGGTGCATTTAGGGCCTCACAGGCCATGAGGAGAAGTTCATATTTTTTTCTGACTGCAATTAAACCACCAAGAGTGGGCCTAGTCATTGGGGGGATGTTTGACATGATATACCCTTAAAACGACAACAGTGAAAGCAGGAAGATGAGTAAGGAGGTGTCCCAGCAGTCCTGATGATGGATGGAGGGCACTTGTCTAGGTAGAAGCCATTAGGCAGCGAGGATGGTAGAACTGGGATATATTTTCAAGGGAGGATCACAGAGCTTGATGATGGATAGTTCACAGGCGCAGGGTGTACAGAGGATGAGAACCGAGACTTTATACACAGCAAATAGTCACTCACCAAGAGGGAAAGGTTGGGAAAGGGCAAGTTTGGGGGAGATGGGTAAAATCAAGAGTTCTGGTTTGAATGTTTTAATCTGGAAGTACCTGTTACACACATAAGTGTGGGTTTCTGTTATGTGTAGCCAGGACTAGGCCTCATCTTATTATGTCTATTAAATTGTAATCAATCTGAGTTGAGGGTCACAGAAAACTAAATCATTAATCTTGAGCAATCATTACCCCAAGGCCATGGGATGCTCCCAGTTAATAAAGCAAACCCTCTGGGATGCCAGCCCTGCCAGCGTATGCATTCCGGCCTCTCTTACTCACTCCTTTCATCACTTTTTCAATACATGTGAGCTACCCAGAAAGCCTCTCACTGCTCTCACTGCTGCAGAATTAGAAATGTGGGCTCCCCAGGGATCCTGGGTCCATAGCAGATTAAGGCTTCAGAGAAGGAGCCTGACCCAGGAGTGGATTTAGAAGATCTTCCAGTCAGGCAGAGGGAAGTGAGTCGTCACTAACAGCCTGAGATGAGGGACTCCCTGCAGCTGGACACCTCCACGGCCTGTCGAGTCACCTCAGGGGAGCCAAGCACATTGGAAAGCAAAATGGAAAATTACATTCATGGATTATCCCTTACAAAGAAAGTTTATGAAACAAACCAGTATCTGTGGAAAAGTATGAGCTCCCAGGAGAAGAAAAACATAAAACTAGAAGCTGAAAGCAAAGAAAAATAGTTAAAGAAAAACAAAAAACCAGTACCACACCCTTAGCTATTCCAATAAACCTACCCTGATTTTCTAACTTGGCTCACCTCTTTCTAAGCCCTTCTTCTCCTTGTCTCCCATCTTCCTTCCTTTCTACTCTCTTGCCTCACTTAAATTTGAGGAGGAGGTAACCAGTCATGGTGGCTCATGCCTGTAAATTCAGCACTTTGAGAGGTTAAGGAGGAAGAATCACTTGAGACCAGGAGTTCAAGATCAGCCAGGCAACATAGTAAGACCCTCATCTCTATAAAAATTTGAAAAATTAGCCAGATGTGATGGCGTGCCCTTGTAGTCCTGGTTACTTGAGAAGCTGAACCAGGAGGATGGCTTGAATCTGGCAGTTGGAGATTCCAGTGAGCTATCATTGCACCACCGTGCTCTAATGTGAGCAACAGACCTTGCCTAAAAAAAAAAAAAAAAAAAAAAGAAAGAAAAGAAAAGAAAAGAAAAGAAAAGAAAAGGAAGTACCACTTTGGAGAGCCTTGGTATATAGACTTAATGAGTTTTTTCAAGGGTTTGCTGATGAACCAATTGCGTCGGCACCTGTTATGTCAGACTCTCTGCTTTTAAGTGGCAGGAGAGATGCGCAAAGCTCCCTCCATCCCACTCCAGGTCTCCTGCTTGGAGACCATCCCTCATAACAAAGGGCTATAGGGCTTTCATCATAACCAAGAACAAGTGAGATACCATCACTACTAAAGGCAAGCAGAGCTAAGGTAGAACTGCATGACTTCAACACAGCTCTTCTCCCAGACTCATCATCAATCAAGTCAGACACTCCTCCTCCCCTGGAGAAAAGGGACACAAGAACAGAGGGAAACCAGGTGTTCCTCCAGGAAGCTTTCTCCTCATAAAGGAACCATTGAGAGTGGGGAATATGTGTTCCCCTCATAAGAGTGGCCCCGCCAAGAAGAGATTCAAGGAAGTTGACTCTGAATCCTACTCCCAAAATGATGACATTAAAACCTGAATTTCAAACATCAGTGGAGGAGATGTTTGTGGACATTTTTAGACAGTTGACTGATCCCTCTTCAATCTCATCTCACAGTTATCATAAATCAATGGATATCTTCAATCTCAGCAAGCACTCAGGAGGCACTGGAAAGCATTTAGAACTGAGCTTGATCATTTTCCCTCAAAACTCTCTCAGGTCTCAATGTTTTTATTTGAAGTCTAAACACTTTGTTCCAATATGACAGTTTGCTAGTTTTCTTCCAATATCCATTCTCTCTTTCTTCCTTTTTATTTTTAATACAACCCCTATCCATCATCTGAGTTTTAACTGGGCACAAGACTTCTCGGCCAGAGACTTTATTTTGTACCTTCCCACATGGCTACTTTCTAGATAATGTGATGTGATGAAAAACAATGTAAGCAATGTCTGGATTATCTCCTTAAGATAGTTCTCAAGAAAACCAATTTTCCTCAAGGAAACTGCTTTCCCTCCATATCCTCTTTCTTCTTCCCATACATCAGAACAAAGATGGGTAGAGGTGAATGCATTTTGCCTGCATTCAACAATACAGACAGTATCTCGGGGGACAGACCACAAGAAGATGGAAGGAATATGGGTCCCTGGTGCAGAGCCAACTACCTGCCTAGCAACCACCAGCTTTGACAGTTACATGATTTGGAACTAAATTTCATACCTTGGTTCTGGCAAAATGATCAAACCAATGTACTAGTACCACTACATAAGGATCTGCGAATTCTGCTCATAGATATCCTACCCTTTCTATCCCTACATTAACCTACAGACATTCTCCAGAACCTACCACACACATCCTTGCTCTGTACCCTTGACACATTTATCCTGGGAATGTCCTCCTCACCTATTTTTCATCTTTCCAAGCTTATCCATCCATCAACATCCAGTTCACATTTACTTCATTTCATCCATGTAACAACCACTTATTGAGCATCCACTCTGCATCAAGCACTGGGTGATTTCTGAGTATAATCTTAGGACAGCTATTATTAAATGTCAGCTGTTACATGCGACTCACCTCTCTCTCAGATAGAAGGTCTCCACTTGGACTTCCTGCTGCGGACCTTGCCCACCATAATATATTCCTGGGCACAAACTTGATCCAAATTATGGCTTAAAGCATTTCCTGTATAATAAAGAATTTATCTAGCCTGTATCTCCAGTTCCTGGAAAGTAGCCTCTAAATCCTTAAAATTTCCCAAACAATACAAATGTCTTTGTATTGTTTGCGGGGGTCATGCGGGGGTCCCCTGAAAGTTGTTTATGCAAATGAGGTGACTTATGGTGGACACCCAGGTAGTTAGTAATAATAAGATGACTCAGAATTGGGGTTAGTGATGATATAAAAACCAACCATGAAATGAGAGGTTTGTTACTTTGAGCCACCTGAGATCAGCCCAGCTTCCAGTGGAGGGAGGGCTGAAGACTGAGTTCAGTCACATAGCCAATGATTCAATCAATGATGCACACATAATGAAAGCTTAATAAAAATCCTGCACACTAAAGTTCAGGTCAGTTTCCCTGGTAATGATACTGCACACATCGATGGACTGAGAGGATGAGATATCCTGACTCTACACGGAGAAGACAGAAAAACTTTGCATTTTGTACTCTCCCAGATCTTGTGTACATTTATTTCCTTTTGGCTGGTTCTAATTTGCATCATTTTGCTACAGTAAACTCTGGTCATAAGTATAGCATTTCCTGAGTCCTGTGGGTACCTCTAGCAAATTATCGAAACTGAGAGGGCAGTATGAACCCCTACCATTGTAGCCTTCTGGTCAAAATGAGTGCAGCCCAGAGACTTCAAACCTGCTGCTGGTGTCTGAAGTGAGCAGTCTTACAGAGACTTCTTACAGTTCTTACTTCTTACAGTTCCCTTCACATGTCAAGTTTGGCTTAACTCTGATAGTGTCAGAGGTTCTTCCTTGGGCTGCAAATCTGGATTGCCTGACTGTATATTTCATTCATTCCATTAGCAAAAATATATTGAGCATCAACTATGCTCCAGGCACTGAATTAGGGGTTGGGCAAAACACAGATGAACAATTTATAATATGTATACTATAAATAGCTCCTCAAGGAGCTATTCCTTTTTAATCAGAAGGAAATTAATTACGGTAGTATGGTAAGTATTCATAGAATCATGCTCAAAGTATGCCATCAAAAAGAGGATGGATTGAAAGGTGTGAAGAGAGGGCAGTTCAAGAGGATTTCCCAAAGAAGATGACCTCTGAGCTTGCTTTTGAAAGATAAACAAGGATTTGCCTTGCAAAGAGAATGGGGCATTTGATTCATCAGGGATTGACGTGCCAAGGCACAGTGGTATAAAAAGGTGCAGTATATTCAAGCACTTAAATCCCCACTTATTCTTAGGAAATACATTCCAAGACCCCCAGTGGATGCCTGCAACCACAGATAGTACCAATCCCCACATGGTGTATGTATTTTCCTATATGTACATAGCTATGATAGAGTTTAATTTATAAATTAGGCACAGTAAGAGGCTAACAACAATAACTAATAGTAAAATAGAACCATTATAACAATAAGCAGCTTACTGCTCTTACACTTCGGGGCATTATTGAGTAAAGTAAGGGTGACTTAAGCACAAGCACTGTGATACCAGGACAGTCAAGCTGATCACTGAGTCAGGGAGCATCAATAGCTGGACAAAGGGAGGATTCTTTTCCCAAGTGAGACAGCGCAACATTCCATCACACTGTTCAGAATGACACACAATTTAAAACTAGTGAATTCTTTATTTCTGGAATTTTGCATTTAATATTTTCAGACCACAGTTGAGAGTAAAACTGTGAATTACTGTATTCATATTGATGGAGCAGAGTGTGAGGATGAGAAAAGGGGAGTGGAAGAAAATAGGCCTAGAGTGATAGGAAGAGGCTTGTATTCCAGCTGAGTAGCTTGAACTTTATTATAGTGGAAGTTTCTCAAAGTGCTGCCTAGGATCCAACTGGAAGTGAACAATTTTTAACAAGCAAGCCATTTGAGAATGACTGTAGTAGGTGATGAGGAGAAACTTGCAGGGACTTGCAGGGAAAGACCACTGTAGACTTCCAGTTCCTAGAAAAAATAGATTCAGATAGATCCTCCAGCTGAAATCAAAGAAAAATGACAGACAAAACTGTAAAAATAGAAACAACTTCAAAACATTGAGCATGAAAAGAAATGAGGAATTCCCAGGTCAATTTTTGGATGAAACGCTATATTAGAAAGGTAAGCCAGAAATAGGACCTATGCAATCACTTAGGATCTAAGGCTATCAGTATCCTACAGGCAACAGTAAAAGTTCCTGTGCTTGGGTCCTCAACTACAGACCTGGGGAGACAAAAATCAGGCTCAAGCCCCGGAAAGGAGAGGAGTGTGGGTCTTTGCCAAAGGGCCAAAAGGGCTATCCTCTGAAATTAGGGGCAACCAGATTTTGTTCTATTCTTCTCCACCCCAGAATATCTGGAAACTTCACAAGGTCATGTGTTTTGGTGATGAGCAAATGGGGAGAGAAAAGAAGAAAAGGAAAGGAAAAGCTACTCTTCTGGGGCATTTGTAGCCAGAAGAAGGTTCTCTTACAAATTCGCACTTCCTTCCATAGACTATAGAATGGGAGCCAGAGGCTCTCAAACCTTGAACTTGTTCTGAGGTGCTTAACTGATAGTACATCTGAAAAGGAGGCACATACATCTCAGGCTTCAGAAAACCCTCATAAATTTTTCAAGAGTAATGATCAGAAAGCAGTAAGAGATTCCCAAGGATACCAGAAAATAAGACAACCCAAACAGAAACAAGAACCATCCGAAATCACAAACCACAGGAACAACCCACACAGATTTGTGGGATTATCAGATCCAGATTTTGTAAAACACCATGATTGCCATGTTTAAAGAAATAAATTGTAAGCATGAAAATATATATGTGGAATAGGAAACCTTGTAAAGTGAAAAAGAATACATTTGAAAAAGAATCAAACAAAACTCCAAAATAGAAACATTTAAGAACCCAAAATTACAATAACTCAATGGATATATTTGGCTGTAGACAACACACATTAGAGGAAAAAAATTAATGAACTGGAAGAAATCTTGGACATTGTTCTGGGTCAAAGAGAATCTCATTTTCTAGGTTAGGGCTAAATTTTCCCTATTCTTTCAAGTGCAGTTTGCTAAATTTCTACATGCTTAGCTGCATTTTTATGGGTCATACATGGATAATAATTACTTCTGATTCCTCAGAAATGTTGTGATTCTTGAAATGTTTAATGTGGTGGTTGATTGGACTCATACTTTTGAATCAGCAGCTAAAAGAATGCCACAATTCATTCTTCTATTAAGTAGACATCCAGCCTTGACACCCAACCCAAAACTCTGAAAGAGTGAAAATTTACTACCAGTACCAGGTAGAATTATCAGTAGGTCTTTGATTAATGCCTAATAGGTCTATTTGATAATGTGCCCCTTCTTTATTAAGAACATGCTTTCTTTTGTCAGTCCATATAATCAACATCCTTTGTCTAGGGTGTTGTACTGTTACACACATAGAAGTCAGCAACCCTCCTCCCAGCTCCATAAAGATAGGTGAGTAGGAAATTATATGGCATCTGTATGGCTTAAGAAATTCATCCAAAGTTTCCATAAGAAAAATCACAGTAAAGACCTCTTTGCCTCTTGCCCTCTCTTTTCTTGGAGAGGACCTCTGAGGGCTGGCATGCAAACTAGCTCACTAGGGGCCTCAGTAACTAACTTCTCAGATATTTTAATTCACCCACAGCAAATGTAACCCAGGCAAAGACATGCTCACACTATAAAACATTTATTAACATTATTAACAAGGGCTGCTAAGGTACAGGCCCTGCTTTCTTTCTCTTTGAAGACGCCTAGCTGCAAAGTCCAGAAGGAAAGACATCTAAAGAAAATCTCCACAAAGCAGCTGGGAAGACTCACCAGGAAGATGATGGGCCATGGCTGCCGGGAAGAAAAAAGTGAGATAAATTGTTAGAGAAATAGGAAGGCCCAAGTCAGGATGCGGAGACCAAAGGACTCCAGACAAAAACTTATCTGATTCACCTTCTGCTGTGGTCACAAAACCTTCCATCAATGGCTGTTTTCAAAGTCATTTGACCAAAAGAAAAAAAAACAATGTTTCCAACTGTAAGGGAGAACAAAGACAGGATTAATAAAAGCTGGGGCAGAGGAGGGAGGCAGAAATGGATTTCTTTGAAGAGAAAGACAGAGTTCAGCTTCTTTTACATCCTCCCAGTTGTCCAGACTCCAAACCTCCCAGCTATGTTTGAGCATTCGGAGCTGGAAGAAAAATGAGCAATTGCTAGTATCACATTTGTACATTCCAGAGGGGGGATTGACATCCAGCAATGCAGGTGAATGATGTGTCCAAAGTAGTTGGTGGCAAAACCAGGCCCATAACTTAGAGCCCTGAATTCATATCCTATGCTGACCACTCACCAACCCTTCCTAGACGCAACTTCCCAGCACCCGCCCATCAGCAAGTTCTGCTGAATCTCATCTCCCTGCCCATTTTCTTGCTAGTGCTACCACATGACCACAAGCCCTCATCATCCTGACCCAAGACAAAAGAAGAATAAGGTCAAATTCTGTGCTATGCCCTTGGCAAACATACCTTTAATGCTTACAACAACTTAGGAGGTGAATAATAATTCCCATTTTATAGGTGAAGGAAAAGAAACTTGAAGATTCAGAGAAGTCACAGAGCTGACTAGAGGATTCAAAACCCTCATTCATCTGACTCCAGGTCCACACTCATAACCTGCTCATTATACAGTCTCAGAGACTATGTTGATGTCCACCTCATTGGACCCTGCGTTTATTCTCTTCCCACACTAAATTAACCTGCACTCTGAAGCCAGACTGATCTTTTTTAAATAATCGAGTCACTACCTTCCCAGAACACCCAGTCCCTTATCTTGTCATTCAAGGTAGTCCAACTGATACCTTCAACTGTGCCCCCCAAGGTTTACAGTTGCCTCCTGCAGATGTGTTTTTCATGCCTCATTTACCTCCCCTAGAATGTCTTTTCCCTCCACTGGGCACAGTGGCTCACTCCTGTAATCCTAGCACTCTGAAGCCAAGGCAGGTGGATTGCTTGAGCTCAGGAGTTCAAGACCAGACTGAGCAAAAGTGAGACCTACACTTTTTTTTTTTTTTTTTTGTCTCTACAAGAAAAAAAAAGCTGGGCATTGTGGCAGGTACCTGTAGTCCCAGCTACTTGGGAGGCTGAGGCAAGAAGATCACTTGAGCCCAAGAGTTTGAGGTTGCTGTGAGCTGTGACACCACAGCACTCTACCCAGGTCGACAGAATGAGACTCTCCAAAAAAAAAAGAACATCTTCTCCTTCAAAACCCCAACAGTGGCTTCTTTATTTCCTCAACCCTAATTGAATGTCTACTAATTCCTCCACAATATTTATTGCCAAAAGGCAGCATAGGTCAGTAGGCAAAGCACAGACTCTGGAACAAGTTGTCTAATTGAATCCCAACTCCACCACTTACAGGTATGTGGCCTTGGGCAAGTTTCTCAATTTGTCAGGGCTTCAGTTTCCCAAAACATAATGAGGATAATCATGGCTCCTCCCTAGAAGGTTGTTGGAAGGATTAAATTAGGTAACACATATAAAACACTTGAAACAGTGCATGGAGCAAATAGTTCAAAAGACACAAGCTAGTCTCAGCAGTAGCAGTAGGTGCCAAGCACTGGGCTAGTGAGGTGATGAGTGAGCAAGGTGAGCATGTCAACCAATAATCACAACCCAGACTTCTAAGTGCCATAATAAAGATGGGGGGATGGGAGGGAAACCATGATGTGTCTGGAGCAGGGCCAGGCTGCAGCAAAGAAATGCATCATCTCACAATTACAGAAGCATAGGAGTTCTTCCTCCTGGGCCCTGAATCAACACGGCACAATCATCCAGGGATTGCAGGGAGACCCAGTGGCTGGAACACAGGGCCTGTGGGGCTGGGAGTGGGGCTGGGAGTGGAGCTGGAAAGGTAAGCAGAAACCCGATCTCAAGAAGGACTTCGTGCCATTTAGAGAAGTTTGTCTCTGGGATTACAAGCAGAGGAACGCCCACTGTAGACCATAATGATCGCAACTCTTCAGGCTTCATCTCCAGCACTCATTGCATATTTTACTAATGTGACGCTCATTTGCTGTCTTATGTTATTTCTGGGGACCAAGCAGCCCCCGAAAGCCTCTCTGGGCAGCATTACTGTGCTAATCCACCTGCGGCCTCTCTGAGACTTCTTATCCGAGGCTGACAGGTTTGACACCAGCTGACTCTGCTACTTGGGCCGCAGCTGATTGGACCAGGGATTAGCGTTTGACCTTAAGGCCTCAGAGGTTGGCCAGTGCCCTACAGGAGATGGCCAGACAGAAGCCCAGCCCAGCAGGCTGGGAACTGCAGGTTCATTATGTGACCAGTAAGGGGGCACATGGATTCTGATGGATGCCTGGTGTTTCTCCCACAGTGTTTTTCAATGGCAAATTGCAAGTCAGTGCATTATAAAATCAGTTTAGAAAGTGAAATTAGCATTTTTAAGATGGAATAAAAGAGAGGAGAGAAGGGAAGGGAACAGAATGAAATGGAATGTGGAGGAGGGAAGAGGAGGGATCAGAGAGGGTTGCATGTGACCAGGTTAAGTACCGTCTAATGTGCTTCTCAGTTGTGTGTGTGCCAGTAAGTTACAGGGTAAAATTAATTTCCCACTGGCTTAGTCTCCCTCTCTTCTTTTAGTTTGTTGTTCAAAAATCTAGCAAAATGCTGGGGGTAGGGGAATACTCTTCACTACTTTTATGTCTCTTTGTAAAATCATACTAACACTATTCTTTACTCACTCTAGGGTGGAATTCTGGGGGGTTTTGTTTCTTTTTAATTTTCCTTTCAACTGGCTTTCAATTGTCTTAGTTTTTTAAGTTTTTTTTTTACTTTTTTCTTTTTTTACTTTTCTTCCTTTAGCAATTCTCTTGCCCTTAGCCTCCCAAGTAGCAGGAACTACAGGCACCCGCCACAATGTTCAGCTTTTTTTTTTTTTTTTTTTTTCGTAGAGACGGGGTCTCACTCTGGCTCACTCTGGCTCAGGATGATCTCGAACCTCTGAGCTCAGGCAATCCACCCTCCTCAATCTCCCAGAGCATTAGGATTACAGGCGTAAGCCACCACACCTGGCCTAGGGTGGAATTCTGTCTTGGACACCACAGAGTGGCGGAAATGTGTCCATTTATTTGTCTATTTCTTATAACAAACCAGAACTAGGTGTGGGGTCAAAAAACTCAGACTAAGATCCCTGCTGTTGGCTATGTCCTTCATTCACTCCACAGAGGTGTATTGGTCACCATGCTAGGAGCTAGAGAGAAAGCATTAAGCAGATAGTCAAGGTCCCTGCCTCACTTTTAGTTGCAGGGACAAACAAAAAAACAAACCAGAAAACTTCAGAATAGGAAAAACATATTCTGTTAACCCCTAATGCCTCATGTTCTCACTTATGAGTATTATAGAATCCATACCTCAGAGGTAGATGAGGGTGCTTAGTACATGCCTAACCCTAGGTAAGGAATTATATAATTATTCAACAACGATGTGATGGATTCAGATCCAATGTCCGGGAGTATGCCAGGAACATGGAGTTTGATCCCTAACAAATCCAGCTCTGATATGAAGCAGCCTTACCCAGTGTTAAGGGTCTAATTGTGTCTAATTGTGTCTCTCAGAAATATATTGAGATCTTAATCCCAAGTACCTCAGAATGTAATCATATTTGAAAACAGGGTCTTTGCAGATGTAATCAACTTAAGATATGTGCATTAGGGTGGGTCCTACTCCAAAATAACTGGTGACCTAATAAATAAAAGGGAAATTTGGACACTGACATATAAACAGATGCTATTTGAAGATAAGGGCAGAGGTCAGGATGATGCGCCCACAAGCCAAAGAACTCCAAAGGCTGGCAGCAGAGCACCAGAAGCTAGGAGAGAGGCACAGAACAGATTCTCCCTTCCAGCCCCCAAAAGGAGCCAGCCCTGCCAACTCCTTGATCTTGACGTTCTAGCCTTCAGAACTGCAAGAGAATTGTTTTCTGTTCTTTAAGGCACCCCATTTGTGATAGTTTGTTAGGGCATCCAGAGCAAACCAACACACCTGAAAACCCAAAGCCAGCATGGCAAGACACAGAGTCTAGACAGCTCTGCAGCAGACCAGAGGTCCTTCCTTGGTACACAGACACAGGGCTCAAGGCCATCTGCAGAAGGGAAAAACTCTGAAATGAGGGCCATTTTCACTCAAATGCTCCCATTTTCTTTTTTCCTTTTAGCATTTGCTGGCATAGAGAAATCAGAAAGTGGATGCAATGCCATTATTAACATCATTATCAACAATTCACTTATACAAATCTTAGTGAGAATTAGGTTTTAATGTCTCCTTACACAGAGTGGCAGTGCAGACTATACCCAGCTAATTCGTGGTGACAAAACCAGGTAGCCCGTGTGTGATTTATTTTTCCTCCTATAGAAAGTTGGCACTTTATTCATTAAACTACTCCCTTTAACACATTTCTAAACCATTGCTTTCCACTCTGATCTGGTCTAGTTTTCATTTCTGAGTTTCAGCTGGAATGGCTTTCATAATGAATTCTTTTTTACCTGACAAGGGAAGTTAAAACCTCCCCCTACTGAACATTTAAAAAGGAAATTCGAGGTTTTTGTCAGGCTGTTTATCATTTCTCACAAATACTCAAATCTATTTCCTTTAAAAAAGGTTTGTCTTTCTATGACAGGCATATAAAAAGGTTTTATTACAGTACTCTATTCATTGGAGCTGCTCTGCCTGGAGATAAAAAGGAATTCATTTTTCTAGATTTTCCTTGAATGTCAGCTCTATAGTTTCTTTCTATTATCAGCGTTCTTAGCTCAAGAAGAATGGAGGGGAAGAAGAATTCAAGCTGATATATAATATGGACTCCATTATGGACAAACATGAAAATCAAAAATCCCAAAATAAAATCCAAATTTAAATAAAAGTGATAAGCAAAGACAGAAAAAAAAATCTCTCTCGGTATTTAATAGCAAGTGATCATTGGATTTACTTCAAACATACTATGCTGCATGGCTCTGCAAATCTTCTAAAAACTCCTGTCAGCATCATTCCTTAGGTAGAGTGTGATCCATCAGAGAAGGTCTAGAGCAGAGCTGCTCAGGCTTTCGTAAGTGCACCTCATCTGGGGCTCTGGTTAAAATTCAGATCTTCATCAGGAGGTCTGGGGTGGTACCTGGACTCTGCAGTTCTAACAAGCTCCCTGGAGCTGCACGTGCTCATGGACTAGCTGGAGTGTACAGACCAGAGCCACATACTCCAATTCTGAGCAGAAACAAGAGCCTCACCGCAATCCTGGAGCTGGATCCATCTGAATAACAATCTAGAAATTACACGACAACCTGAGATCCCAGGGTCATACTAATTTGTGCCCATTCTTGGGATTCTTTATTGTCTGGGCACCTCTTATAAACTGATGGAGAGTCCCTGTCTGATTCTGGCCCCAAGTGGCCCTGCCAACATACGAATGAATAAAGAAGGAGAGCTACACATACCCAATGGGATATTACATGGCTGTAAAAAAGAATGAAATCCTGCTGTTTGTAACCGGATCAACAGGACTGGAAAGCATTCCGTCAAGTGAGATGAGCCAAGCACAGAAAGACAAATATTATATGTTCTCACTCATATGTGGGAGTTAAATAGTAAAAAGAATTGACCTCATGGAGATAGATATGGTTGGCAGAGGCTGAAATAGGCAGCAGGGAAGGAGGCATAAAGTGGGATGGTGAACAGGTGCAAAATATAGTTGGGTAAAATGAATAATATTCGATAGCACAACAAAGTGACTATAATCAACAATAAATTAGCATATGCTTTAAAATAACTAAAAGAGGAGAGGGTGATTTTATACTTCAGCTCTGCCTCTGCGTCTCCTCTCTCTCACCCTTTTCCTCCAGAGGAACCTACTTCCAACTCTCTTTGTTCTTCTTAAATCTCTCTTTGTTACCCTGAAACTTGTGCAGACTACTTTTACTTTCTACCCACACTGTCTGTGCTGCTCCAGTTTTGTTTCCACTCAGTTTTTATTTCAATTGCAGCCTTGCCTTAGTTGAAATTTCTAGCTTAGTGGAGTATTCCAACCAGGTCAACTGAGTTCAAGGAACTGGATACCTGAACTTCAAGACCATACATTTGCAAAAATATTTCCTTACACAATCTGAAATGATCATCATCATCGAGCACGCTCAGTTTTGCTCCTGGAGATGGTGGCCAATTAACAGCTTCCCTGCAACTGGGCATGGCGAGTCTGGGGAGACAAGACTCCAGGCATCTCTGGCCGGTGGGATCTGCCTATAATCATCCCTTTGAGGATACAGGGAGCTAGCACGGGACTTCTGGACCCCAAGAGAAGGACAAACACAGTGGAAAACTGGCAAGTGTTTACGTGTGTTTGATCGATGTTATCACGCCGGCAACCATAAGTACAAGCAGCAGTGAGACTGCAAACTGGAAAAGCCTTACCTGTGAACTGTTTTGGTGTTCTTGAACTTGGCACTCAGTTGAACTGCCTTGGGGAGAGCTTGAGCAGGAGTATGGAGAACTTTGGGCATTGTCTGGGGCCCCAGACTAAGCCACTGAGCTCGGCACAGGAAGCCATTGTGAAAGAACTGCCCAGGCAAGCTCCACCCTCAGGGTCCCAGAACAAGGATTGGGCAGGACAAAGTAACCTAGTGACTGAGCAGCCTAAAGGCGGGGAATGAGCTGCCTTACAGCCTTAATCCTCAGGGGCAGAGTGAGATGGTTTTGGCACACTGGAGCCTTAGGCTGCTGCCCTGGGTAGAGTGCCGTGACGTCACAGCTCATAGCAACCTCAAACTCCTGGGCTTGGCGCTGCCCAGACCTCCATAAGAGCTGTGCACCAACTCCCGACCGGTGACCCACACCCACCAGGCTGCCACATTCCCTGACAAAGAACTGTGGGAGCCACACAACCCTTGTCCTCCCTCCTGTGTCCTCCCAGCCTTCACACAAGCCTGTTTATCTGGCCAGGGACTCTGGTAGCTGCATGCCCTCTGGAGCCCTCCCTGCCTCTGCACAGAGCCCTTCTCCTGGCCAGAGACTACTGGAGCCTTGGGTTCTCTGTGCCATAGTCACTGGGCGCCAGGCACTCCCAGAACTGTGCGCACCACCCCCAGCCCTGTTGCTGGACCCAGTGGGTCACACACCAGAGCTGCTTCCACAAACAGAACTCCCTAGCTAGAGCAGCCCCAGAGGAACTACACAGGATCACTCTGTACAAAGATCCAGCAACAATAGAGTGATCCCGCTGGGGTCTAATCTTGGAGAGACACCTCCCTAACTCTGAGGATGGCCAGAGGCAATGGTGAAAAACAATCCTGAGGCAAAATCAACAGAAAAACTCTGGCAATAAAAATAATCAGAGTAGATAAACTCCCCCAAGGATCAATGGGGGCAGAAACAGCACAAGACCCCATGCACAAACAAATAGCTGAGATGTCAGAAATAGAATTCAGGATCTGGATAGCAAATAAGATCAAATTAGAATTCCAACAGTTATCTCAAGAATTCAATGGATTCAAAGACCAAATAACCGAATATTTTGACACATTGAGAGAACAAGTTGCATCCCGCAAATATTTGAGAAACACAGTAGAATTACTCAGTAACAGAATGGAGCAAGCAGAAGAAAGAATTTCTGACATTGAAGACAAAGCTTTCGAATGCTCCCAAACCCTCAAAGAAGAGAAGAAGTGGAAAGCAAAAACAGACCACTCCCTCAGAGAGTTCTGAGATAATTCGAAGAAAACCAATATTCATCTTACAGAAATCACCAAAAGTGATGAAGTGGCTTCACAGGGCTCTCTTCTCCATGAGATTATGAAAAAGAACTTTCCAGACATGCCAAGAGATTCCGAAATTCAGATAGCAGACAGTTTTAGAACTCCAGCATGACTCAACACGAATAAGAAATCCCCCAGACACATCATAATCGATATCACTAAAGTTAATATGAAGGAGAAAATTCTGAAAGCTGCCAGATGAAAGAAAACCATTACCTACAAGGGGAAAAATATTAGAATAACTACAGACCAGTCTGGTGAAACCTTTCAAGCTAGAAGAGGATGGTCATTGACTTTTAATCTCCTAAAACAAAATAACTTTCAACCTTGGATCCTGTACCCAGCTAAACTGAACTTCATTTATGATAGAGAAATTAAATACTTCAAGTACATTCACATGTTGAAGAAATTTGCCACAACTAAACCAGCTCTCTAGGACATTCTTACACCTATCCTCCATAAAGACCAGCATAATTCTCCACCACAAAAGTAAACCCACCCAAAAAATTTTTTATCAAATTCCTACTTCCACAGTCACAAAAGGATTAAAAATGTCCACCAGACACTTGAAAGGCTTATCAATATTCTCAATTAATGTGAATGGTTTAAATTATCCTCTAAAGAGGCACAGGTTGGATTACTGGGTACAAAAACATAAGCCAGATATCTGCTGCATCCAAGAATCGCATTTTATATTAAAAGACAAATATAGACTCAGGGTGAAGTAATGGTCATCTATATTCTAGGCAAATGGAAAGCAGAAAAAAGCAGGCATTGGAATCCTATTCGCAGACGCAATAGGCTTTAAACCAACCGAAATAAGGAAGGATAAGGATGGATACTTCATATTTATTAAAGGTAATACTCAGGGTGGCACCTGTGGTTCAAGGAGTAGGGCGCTGGCCGCATATACTGGAGGTGGTGGGTTCAAACCTGGCCCCAGCTAAAAAAAAAAACTGCAAAATAAAAAAAATAATAATAAAAATAAATAAAGGTAATACTCAATATGATGAGATTTTAATTATTGGCATTTATGCACCTAACCAGAACGCACCTCAGTTTATAAGAGAAACTCTAACAGACATGAGCAACTTGATTTCCTCCAGTTCCATAGTAGTTGGAGATTTTAACACCCCTTTAGCAGTGCTGGATAGATCCTCCAAAAAGAAGCTAAGCAAAGAAATTTTAGATTTAAAC